>PVJH01023855.1:0-34092 GCA_004026705.1 Nesogale talazaci
AATTAGGCTTAAATTAGTCCTCAAAATAACCTGCTTGCTTTTCAATATTTTAAATAGGTCTTGTTGTGTTGGAGTTTTACCTATCATTTAATCTCCTCATTGCTATTTCCATGAGCATTGATTGTGGAATCGAGCAAGATTAAATTCTTGGCAAATCTTATCTATTCTGCATTTATCATGATGCTATCTATTGATCCAGTTGTGAGGATTTTGGTTTTCCTTACATTGAGTTATAATTCATCATGAAGACTGAAACCCTGATCTTTAATAACAAGTGTTTCAATTTCTCCTCCCTTTCAGCAAACAAGGTTTTGTCAACTATACATTGCAAGTTGTTGATACATCTTCCACAATCCTGATGCCACATTTTTTTTCATCTAGTCACCTTCTCTGATTATCTTTCATCATACAGACTGAATGAGTATGGTGAGAAGATAAATCCTAATGCACACCTTTCCTGATTTGAAACCATGCAGCATTCCCCTGCTATTTGCACAACAATTGATCCATGTTCCACATGAGCACAACACAGTGTTCTAGAATTATCTCAAGGCTCTCCATAGCTTGTTATGATCTTCACAGTAAAGTGCCTTTGCATAGTCAGTAAATCACAACTGAACATATTTCTGGCATCCTCTGCTTTCAATCAAGATCCACCTGATAGCAGCAATGATATATTTTTTTCCAAATCCCCTTTTGAATTTAGCCTAGGTTTCTGGCAGCTTGCTGTCAATGCACTGCTACTACGTTGTGGAATGATCTTGAGCAAAATTTTACGTGCATGTGATGTAAATGATATTATTCTATATTTTGTACATTCAATTATGACACCTTTATTTGGAATGGTTATAATTTTGAGGATTCTTTGGAGGAAAAGGATGCATGATCTGGGTTTAGAGATTAGTGGCTAATGGGAGAGAGTGATAATGGCAAAAATCTTCAGGTTAAGAATCTAGAAAGAGATGATCAAGTGATTTTTGTGTGTGTGTGCAAACAAAATAAAATGTTTTCTAACCATTTCCCCAAGTGGTTTGCTATAAGTATCAAACACATTCCTATTAGACTAGAAAGATTTCATGCTCTATTATAATTGTCTTTGGAAAGTTTGAATGCAAATGCAGTGTGTTAATCCAGATAGACTAGAGAAACAAATTCATAGACACACATGTGGATATAAGGGAAAGATTTATATACAAGAGGAATGGAACATTGAGAAAGCATCCCAACCTAGTCCAGTCCAAAATCGTTGTCTGATATCAGCCCATATGTCTGATACCAGTCTATAAAATCTCCTTCCAACTCACAAAGTCACAGGCCAGTAGGTGCAGAGTCCTGGCGCTGGCAAGAGTCCCCTCATGGCTCCTCATTTCCAGGGCTCGCGATCCATCAGCAGTATCCACTGGTGGTAAAAGCATCTCAGCCCTGGCAGGGGTCTCTCTGTGACTTGTCCAGCTTCAGAGGTCTGGTTCCATCAGGGTAAGGCCGTGTGACTTCTCCTTTGGCTCTTCCATTTCCTCGGATGCTGCCATCTTGTCTTGTCAGTCCAACAACTTTTCACAACTGAGAAGAAGGTCTCTACTCTCCACGAGGGAAATACTGCAAGATTCCCAGAATTCTTAGGAGAAAAACATGTCCACACAGAGGCCTCAATGGCTATCTCCAAATTGACAGGATAGATTTCACCCCTACATCCCAATCATGAAATTGACATCAAGTATAAGACCACCACAGTAGATTTGTTGAAAAGAAGCAGATATTATTTTTATTCTTTGTTTATAGCAAAGAATTTAGACTATGGAGAAGAATAAAGAGAATTTTAAAGAAATAGCCCATAATCTATTTGGAGATAATCAATCCTAAGATTCTAAAGTATAATCTTGTGATTTTTAAAAATGTTTGTATATACATATACTAATAATTTTTGTAAAATTTTAATTATATTAAGTTTATTGGTATTCAATTTTTACTTATACCATTTTCACAACAACAATATATAGAGAGATAAGCATTTCCATTTGCTGGATAGCATTCATCCTATGTCATTCCACATGGATGTAACATTTGGAATAGAATACAATAATGAGTATTATTGATGGTCAGGTAGAATGTTTATAGTTTTTCACTATTGCAAGTACTGAAATGAACATATAAGTTTGGGAAACTATATAAACTTTCATGAGGAGAAAGTATGAGGAGGAGTTCCACTTGACTTTTGCCTTTGTGGACCAGGAAGTCCACCTGATGCTTTGTTGCACAGTCTTATAATCTTCACTGTCTCATGGCCCCCTTGATTTAGTCTCTGGTCTCAGTCTGACTCCTTTACTGTGTCCTATGGTCTTGGTGTTGCCAACTCTGGTCTTGGCTTCATAAATTCAAACATGCTCCACTTTTGAAGGTTCTGGGCTTCTTGTCTGTGTTCCCAAGATGGTTCTTAGAGATAGCATAAGACTGATAGAAGTGTGGCTTTTGCCTTTTCAGAGACCATACCCCAAGTCACACTCTTTATTAAATTTTAGACCTAAACCTAACTGTATCCCATGGATTACCATAGCAGCAAACTCCTTCCAAAGTAGGTTTATGGCCATAGACATAGAGTCTAGAATTTGTAATATGTTACATAAAGAATTATAGCTAAAAGAGTCATCATAATTGACTACATCTCAACTATCCATGACAAATTATTATTTGCACTATTATCTTGGATAAGACATTTAACTCAATTTCTAATACAGTGATAATAAAAAGAGCATTTCATGGTTATTGCAGGAATTCAGAAACAATATGTATATTAAGTAAATGCCTAATTTATTCTTGTTAATTATACTGCCATTCATTAGTTAATTTAAAATATGTGTTAAAATATTCTATTGGAAAATTTTAAATGGCTGGATATATCAGAGTTCTAAAGGCAACAACAGACTGCCTGGGTTAAAACTTTGATTCTGTCACTTTGACCTGATTAAGTCATTTGATCATGTCCATGGCCAGCACTTGAAGTCAACCCTTTTGAGGAGAGGTCGGAAGGATTCCAGGCAAGGTATCGGTAATTAACATCATGGGCACCTCTCATGAAGATGTGATTCATGATGCCAAGATGAAATATTATAGCAACTTGCCCTTGGTAACATTGTCTGACAGGGCTATCAAAATCTTCAGTACCACAATGGAGGGAAGATCCTGATTGTTGACTACAAGGGCCATGAGAATCCTGTGTGGTGAGTGGCTGGCCCCACCCTACGTATAGCAACATCCTGACCTCCCACTGCTAAGGCCAGAAAGTCATCACCTGAGAAGAAGAACTTGTCATGTGGAAGAAGACCCAGGCGCATATAGGACTTTACTCCCCAGTGATCTCTGTGTGCTGGGTGCCCATGATTATAGCATGATCTTAGCATGCTGTAGCTCCTAAAAAACCATTTCCCTGCTGACTGACACCACCCAGGGAAGGTCAGGAGGTGGTGAAGAAGTTCAATAATGTTCATCCTATTGGTTCCAACACTGTCAGCTGGAACCCTGCTGTTGTCCATAGAAACCTTATATGTCAGCCATCAACTACATCAAGAAGTTTACATCATTTGGCTGTGACAACCTCATGCTGTTGACTGATGAGGAAGACTATGGTCAATGCAAACGGGAGCTGGAAGCAAACAGTGACTGGGTTTTAGCCATGGCATGGGTCCCTCTGTCAGACTGCCTACCAACATTACCACCAGCTACTCTCTAGATGTTTGAGTGCTCATTTGTACCTGGGTTGATGCCTTGGGGAACACGTGGTTTTCCAAACTGCTGCACAAGTTCAGCAATGTGGTGTGGCATGTGAGCTGATCCAACCCAGCCAATGTTCTGGTGGTCTCAGGCAAAACCAGTAAGATGATCTTGTGGAAGAAGACGGTTTATAGAAAATGAACATGCATCAGTGATATCAACAAGGGTCAGTGCCCATACCTGCTGCCATCACAGAAGGCCACCAGAATGAGTAGTGACAGAGTAGGAGAGGCCACAGCAAAGGACTGGCCAACCCAGTCTTTGGAAGGAGTTCCTAACCTAAGACACTACTCCCAGGCAACTTGACAGATGCAGCCAAGTGATTGTCTGTCTTAACATGATTGCACATAGTCTAATTTATTCTACAGTTTAAAGCATTCATGTCATGAAGGGGAAAGCTATACATGGTCTTCCAATATATTTTTTAAATATTTTGGCTATTTTTATGTATCATTTGGAGGTCAGACATTATTCAAAGAGTTTTCTTTCAAAAGTAATTAAATGAAAGCACATTGCTTATTAAATAAGTAAAGTAAATAGACAATAAATCAATGGGTAAGGGATACAATAAGCACCAGAGTTCACCTTTTATAGAAAAATAATTGTAGGCAAATTTCCAGGGACTTCTTGCAAAGCTGGGACTGGGAACAGACACACCATAACAAAGACCTGAAGCAAACAGATAACACTAAAGACATAAAGACTTTAGCTTATGAGAAATGAATAATAAGTGAGCTGAATACTGACAGAGAAAAGTTTGAGGGTGGAACCCACCCAAAGAGATAAAGAGCAGCAGCAGACTATTAGTGAGTGAACCAAGAGTCCTCTGGCTCTTTCCACAGTGAAGATCAGCAAGTGAAGCAAGCCACTGAAAGAGAGGTGGGCCGATCTGCAATCCTCTGCTCTCCACACTTTCCACCTATAGAAATACTTGAGGCTTAACCTATTCTATCTAGAAGACAGTTATCACTCCTCCCTCCCTGTGTTAGTCCAGGTAAACTAAAGGAACAAATTTCAAAGACACGCATATTGATATAAGGAAAGGGTTTATATACAAAAGGAATGTGACACTGAGAAGGCATCCCAGCCCAGTCCAGTTCAAAGTCATAAGCCTGATATTAATCCATATGCCCGGAATCAGTCTATAAAGTCTCCTACCTACTCATGAAGTCATAGGTCAGTGGATACAGAATTCTGATGCTAGCAGGGTTCTCCACATGGCTCCTTGCTTCCAGGGCTCAGGGTCCATCAACAGCTGAAGCAACTCATCGCTGGCAGAGGTCTCCATGTGGGCACTCCAGCTTCAGAGGTCTGACTCCATCAGGGCAAGGCCGTATGTTCTCTCTGCGGGCTCCTCCAACTTCTTGGATACTGCCATCTTGTCTTTTCCATGATTCATCATCTCTGAGACTAACTCCTAACAACTGGGGAAGATAGCTTCTCATCTTCATGAGGGAAATATCGCGAGATTTCCCAGAAATCTCAGGAGAAAGCCATGCACACATAGAGGCCTCATTGGCTACTCAATGGCTATCTCCAGATTAACAGGCTAGACTCCGCCCCTACATTTCAATCATAAAATTAACATAATCACATGACTGACACACTCCCCTCCCCTCCACATCCCTAGGCCAGTGTGTATGATCTGATGGTAGGACAAACCTGACTGGACTACTACACAACCCAGGAGACAAGGGAGTCCTATCAAGTCTCTCACAGTGTCTTGAAACTCAGAGTGGATACGGTGCTAGCGTCCACAACCATCTGTTGAAGAGAAATGTCACCAGCACTCCCCTAGGACAGCCAAGACAGCAGTCCTTAATTGGGAACCCAGAGTGGACCTTTAGCAAGTGTATACTGGTGAACTGATAAATGAGAAGGAGAAAGCATCAGTTGGTTCTAGCTTGACTATTTGGACATTTGTAGGGAGGATGAGGTACTTGGAGTTATCTTCTTTTACTGTGTGTTTCTGGTTTGATTTTATCTGCTATAACAATATGTTATACATATAAAATATATGATAATAATCATTAATTTATTGCCCACCTGTGTCAATTCAAACACCCTTTGCTTTTCCAGTTTTAGTACCCGTGCTGCTGAAGTGAGCACTCCTTTTCAACAGCTACAACTAGCTGTTGAGCAAGATCACTACCAACGCCACTGACAGCGATAAATAAATAAGTATACAAATAATAGCTCCACGCCTCAGAAACCACAGTCAATGTTTGTCTATGCAAAGAAACAAAACAATATGATGTAAAAAAGTGACCAATAAATAAAGCTGAAGGACAGATACGCCTAAGTAATAAAATACATTGGAACTACAAGAAAAAGAATTAAGAATAATAATTATTGGGTACTACATGGATAAACAAGATGAGCTACAGAAAAAGAAAACAACAAACAAAAACTGTAGAAGTGCTTAGGAAAATTCTATGAGAGCAATCTGACAAAATAAATGAAGAAGTAGAAATTGTACAAAAACTTCAAATAGAAATCCAGATGAAAAACTAATGTAACAAAACTTTCTTAGTACCATAAAATCGAAGAAAATGACTATTCAAGACTTTGTAGGAACCCCAATCAGAAGACACCCTAAAGGAAAACCACCACAACATATTGCAGACAATTTTTCCAATAGCTAAGACAAAGAGAGAATCCTGGGAGTAACTTAAAAAAGAAAAGGAACATTTGCATACAATAAGGAACCAACAAGGGCAAGTTTGAATTTTCAATAGAAACAATGCAGAGAATAAGGCAATGGAATGGCACATACAAACTTCTGAAAGCCAAATTTACCAACCAAATATCTAATGTACAGAAAAATTTCTCCTCTAATATGAGGGCAAAAGAAGAGTATTTTCTCACAAGGAGAAATTAAGGTATTTATAAAAATAAGACCAAGTTTACAAAAATTCACTAAAGAGAATTATTTGCACAGAGAAAGACAACAACAAACATAACCTTGAAAACACCAACCCAAAAATCGACTAACTGAAAACAATATTGAACCCTATCATGGCCCACCAAGTCCCATGGGTGACATCCTTGCTTGGAGCAGCTAATGCAGACAAAAGTCCAGAGGGCTGGCCACACCAGGAGACATAATACCCTCTCAGGGACTCAGAGTGCTATGGAGGACAGCACTGGAGACACTGTGAGGAAAATGTGTCTGGCCTTCCCCATCCACAGCAGGTGAAATATGAAGGGAGTACAACAGGGCAGTGAGGGGCACAAAGTAAACAATTCCCAAGGAATCCTGAACATAGACTTCTGACTCAGGAGACAGGCCTGGGCACCTCCTCAGACCCAATTAGAAAACACTCATAAGAGTCAGCAGACAGACCTGGAACTACCTATCCTTCTTTTTTTTTTCCTCGCTATGTCTATTTATATAAGATAGGCAGGGCAAACAATCCTGAGGAGAAAACAAGGGACTGGCAGTCCCAGGGACAAAGGAGAGGACTGGGAGGGGAAGGGGTGCAGGAACCAAAAAACTCAGAGATGAGGGAACAACAAGAGATCCAAAAATGATGGACAGGAAGCCTGGTAAGGTTTGGTCAAGTGCAATGTGTCCGAGAGGAATTACTTAGAGTCGAGTGGAGAGTGAGCATGATAGTGGGACAGAAGGAAGGTAAAAAGAAATAGAGCAAACAAGTAGGAAGCAAAGTTTTTATAGAAGCATAACTATAGACATGTATATATGTAAATATATTAATTTATATTGAAAGGAAGAGAACCCAATGCATATATATTTTTGTGTTAGCTATTGAGATAGCAGACAGACTTTGGGTCCCAAGGAAGGCCTCTCTAAACACAAGAAAACTTTGTTTCTATAACCTGGCACTCTTTGATATTCACCTTCCCAACAGAATCACTGAAGATAAAATAGGTACATTAGCAATTTGGTGAAGAAAGTGGTGGTGCCTGGATACAAAGGATATACTATCTGGGATCTTAAAGGCTTGAAGTTAAACACACAGCCATCTAGCAAGGAAGCAAATAACCCCAAATGGAAGAAGCACATCAGTCTATGTGATCATAAGCTGTCAATGGGATCAGGTATCAAAAGATCTAAAACAAACAATTATATTGATGTTAATGAGGAGGGTTGGAGTGGAGATCCAAAACCCATCTGTGGACAATTGGATACCCATAGAAGGGTTACAAGGGAGGGAAAATTCAACCAAGGTGCACTATAGCACCAATAAACCATATATCATTTCTCTCACAGGTGTTCTCAAATCTTTTAAACAGGGGTCCAGTTCACTACCCCTCAGACCATTGGAGGACTGAACTATAAAGAAAAAACAAACTATGAACAAATTCACTGCAGACCCAGGATGAGTCAGCTGCTAAGCAGGACAGTAGCGACAATAAAAACACACAGCCGACTGAATAAATGTCATCAGCTGGCCACATGTGGCCCACAGGGCATAGTTTGAGCACCCCTGAATATTTCCTCCCCACCCCACTACCATGACCCAGTTAGATCTTACAAATCTGGCTAGACCTGAGTACATGCATTGGTACAGATAAGAGTTCTCTACACATGGAATTTAGGACAGATAAACTTCAGGAACCATAGTGGTATCATGAGGGTAAGGAGATCGGGTGGCAGGAAAGAGGGTAAGAGGGAGAAAAGGGAACCCATCACAAGGTAAGATATATAGACCACAATCCAGGGGTGGGGCAAATAACAGAAATGTGGGTGAAGGGAGACAATGGACAGTGTAAGACAAGAAATAACAACAATATATAATTGATCAAGGATTCCCAAGGTGGAAGGGAAAACACAGGAGTTGATACCAAGGATTTAAGTAGAAAGAAAATGTTTTGGAAATGTTAATAGTAACATATGTTCAAGTATGCTTAATTCAATTAAATGATGAGTTGTCATAAGATTTGGAAGAAGTCCCCAATAAAATTAGTAATAAAAAAAGAAGAAAAGAAATTTATAAGACTGGAAAAAAGGACATGGAGATTATGAAGATAATGAAGACAAATACAAATAAAATAGAGGGAAAATGTAGATACAAAAAATCTGAATGCAAAGAAAATCTAGAAGTTCACAAGAGATATTAGACTGCCCTAAACTTAGGGACAGAGTAAATAACAAGATAATCTCAAGAAAATGAGAACCCCTCATCAAAATAAAAATAAACAATATCTTGACTGCTGCTTCCATGAACTTTGTGGATCTAAGCAAAAATTAAGTATTAACAACTTTAAATTCTGCTCTATTTATCATGATGTTACCTGTTGACCCTCTTATGAAGATTTTGGTCTTCTTTACATTTAGTTGTGATACACACTTCAATTCTTGATCTTCAGCAACAGATGTTTCAAGTCTTTCTCATTTTCAGCAAGTAAGGTTATGCCATCTGCATTCTGTGGGATGTTAATAAACCTCTCTCCAATCCTGATACCATATACTTCCTTATATAATTCAGCTTCTTTGATTATCTGTTATGCATATATATTTCATTTTTATGATGAGAAGGCAAACTCCTGAAGCACATCTATCCTGTTTCAAGCCATGCAGTATTGTCTTATTCTGTTTGCACAATTGCTTCTTGATCCATGTACAAATTAAGCATGAGCACAATGTAGTATTATGGAATTCCTATTCTTCTCAAAGCTATTGGTATTTTGTTATGATTCACCCAGGTAAATGCCTTGGAATAATCAAGGAAACACACATTAACATTTTCCTGGTATTCTCTGCTTTCAAGATCCATCTAACATAAGCACTGACAGCCTGTGTTCCATGTGCATTTCTGAAACCCACATGAACCTCTGGAAGCTCACTGTCAATGTAATCCTGCAACCATTGTTGAATTATCTTCAGCAAAATGTTACTTGCATGTGATATTAATGATAGTGTTATATAATTTGAACATGGTGATGGGTCATCTTTCTTTGGAATGGGTACAAATAAGGATCTTTTCCAATCCATTAAGAACCCTGGTAGTGTAGTGATTGACAGCAATATGCATGATTAGCTGTTCAAAACCACCAGTTTCTCTGTGGAAGAAAATCTAAGTGTTCTCTGGTACACAAGTAAAGTCTCAAACCCACAAGTGGGTCTTTACTAATTAGAATTGACTCAATGGCAGTGAGTGAGTCCAGTCCATTGGGCAAGGGACTGTCTTCCAAATTTCCTGGCATAGATGAATAAGTGCTTCCAGTGCTTCATCAGTTTGTTGGGACATTTTCATTCGTATTCCATCGATTCCTGGAGCTTTGGTTTTAGCTAATACCTTCAGTGCAACTTGAACTTGTTCCTTCAAGTACCATTGGTTCTTGGTCATGTGCTGCCATCTGAAATGGTGTATTGCTGACTAGTTCTTGGTACAATGAATCTGTATATTCTTTCCATATTCTCTTGATCTTTCGTGCATCATTCAATACTTTGTCCATAAAATCTTTCAAATTCCAACTTCAGGCTTGAATTTTTCCTTTAGCTCTCTCAGTTGAAGATATGCTAAGTCTGCTCTTTTTTTCTAATTACAAGTCTATACATTTTTCATTGCAATATTTTACTTTGTCTTCTCAAGCTGACTTTTGAAATTCTCTGTTCAGATATTTGACTTCATCATTGCCTCTATGCACCTCATCTATGATAGAATTAGGAGCAAAGTTCAGATTCTCTTCTGACATCAATGCTGATCTTTTCTTCCTGTCTTTTTACTAAAGTCCTCCCATGGCTCACTAAATCTGTCATTAGTGTTCAATGCATCAAATCTGTTCTTGAGATGTTCTTAACATCCAGATCAGCTAGATTCTATGTTATATTTTAGACTTGTTATCATTTTCTTGAGCTACAACCTAAACTTAAATATGAGCAATTAATCTGTTTCATAGTCAGCCCTTGGTCTGGTTTTAACTGCTGACATGAAGCTTCCCCATCATCTCTTCCCATAGATGTAGTCAATTTGATTTCTATGTATTCCATTTGCAGAAGCCCATGTGTATAGTTCTGGTTTGTGCTTTTGAAAAAAGGTATTTGCTATGAATAAGTAACTTATAACAATATATCAGATGATCTCAAGCTTCATTTCTATCACCAAGACCATATTTTCCCATTAATCTTGCTTTCTCTTTGTTTCCAACTTCTGAATTCCAGACAGCAATAATTATTAATGCATCCTGATTGCCTGTGTGATCAATTTCAGATGAAGAAGTTGATAGAATTCTTCAAATTCTGCACCACTAGTTTTGGTGGTTGCTGCTGAGATTTTAGCAATAGTTGCTGTGTTCGTCTGGGTAGACTAGATAAACACAGTCTACAAATTCATAGACTTACATGTGAATACAAAAGAGGTTTATATACAAGACAGTTAAGTATTGAGAAAACCCCCCAACCCAGTCCAGATCAAGTCCACACATCTAATATTAGCCTATATGTCCAATACCAATCTATAATGTTCTCCTCAGACTCACTAAATACATGCAATGATGCCGAATGCTAGATGATCACAGGCCAGTGGGTGGAACATCTTTGGATCTAGTGGCATTATAAGCATCTCAGTTCTGGCAGAGGTCTCTGTTTAGCTTCTCCAAGTTCAAGGTCCTGGCTGCATCAGGGTAGGTCCATGTGATGTCTCACAGGAGTGAAAAAAATGTCTCCTCCATCTCCAAGGAGGAAAAACCAGATTTCAGAATTCTCAGGAGAAGGTCATGCCCACACAGAGATCACATTGGCTATACTCTTATTGACAGACTGGACTCCACCGCTTTACTCTTAATCCTCTCGAGTTCCAAATTGGCACCATATAATGTAACTACCATGGTGCATGGATTATATTTCCTTGAATGTAGATAGATATAATCCTATCACAAACTGCATTGCATGTACAAGATAGCACTTGAAATGTCCTTTTTGAAAATGAATGCAATGCTATGACTATATCAGCATAATTAGCCATATGATTTTCTGATTCATAATGGTCAATATCAGTCACTGATATTGGGTCACTGATAATGGGGTCACTGACATCTAGAATATGGATCTTTATGGATTCCATACCACTTTAGATGATTTGCAATTTTCCTATGTTCATACTTTGCACAACCAAGTTCTGATTATATGCAGACTTTTACAACTGTTACTTCTTATTTTGCATCATGCCCCATCAGCAAAAGAAGGTATCACAAGCTTTATTCTCACAGTCTTTCCTCCATTCATGGCATTATACTTAACTGACAAGGTGTAACTCCTCATCAGTTCTATTTTGAGTGACTGCTGCCTGAGGGGGGTTAATCTTCTGGCAATATCTCTGAAAATGTTCTGCTTCTATTAATTAGACCTTAAACATCCGACAGTGTTTCAATGATATGCATAAGATTTTTTAGTAGCCAATTCCTCCAAGGTATACAGTCAATTGCTTCTTCATTGACTGTTCTTAGTCTGGAGGCTCTGCTGTAACCTGTTCACTTTGGGTGACTCTACTGGCATTTGAAATACTAGTGACATAGCTCCCAGCATCACAGCAACACATAAGCCATTACAGTATGATCAACAGATAAGTAGTGACAATATTTTTATACTTGTTTATAAATCTTAAACATGTTTTATGATCATATGTACATTACAAAACAAGCTTTCTATAGAAATTTGAGAAGCTTTTTTAATTGTCTAAATTCTTGTATTTTCCTCCTATACTCTTGATCACCTTGAACTTCTTGAACCCAAGGGTTCAAATGTCCTACTTGAGATCGCTGATCTACAAGATGATACGGGTACAAGAACTTTTGATCATTCAAATGTGCATTGAACAAAACAGGAGTATATTTCTGCAGGATGTAAAAACCCATCTGTCTGATACCTATTCACCTGCTCATTTTTGAAGACTTGGTTCTAAGGTCCTGCCATACATAAAGCTTATATTGGCATTTTCAAATAGATTTGACAACTGCTTTGGATCCCCACTATTCCTCCAAAGAGATTTTTCTATCTTTCACCATCATGGATTATACTGCTTTCTTCATTTATTTACTATTGCCTGTTATATACTAGATCCTTAATACATATTAATAACTTGACAGAATTAGATAGTGATAGCAATACAATGCTAAAAAAGTAGACTATCCCTGAAATAAAAAACAAATAAAAAACACATAAATAAAAAACAAACTCACTGTCCCAAAGTCAATTCCTGCTCACAGCAATGCTATAAACAGAGTATAACTACGCCTTTGGGTTTCGAAAATTTTAAATCTTTACAAGACCAGACAGTCTCATCTTTTTCCCTCAGAGTGGCTGGAGGACAGAGGGAATTTGAACCACTGACCTTGTGGTTAGCAGCTCAGTGCACAACTCGTTACAACACCAGAGCTCCTTCTGAGCATATGGAAGCTTACAATGAAAACACTCCAAAATGCTAACGAGTACCTCTTCAATAAAAGTATGTTTAATTGAGATGTAATATCTGACTCTTTACAATAAATCTCATGAAACTTCCTAGCGATTTCTCCAGATACTTCAGCTGTATTTGTGGTTCCACCGCTCTTCCTTTGCTCTACAGAGGAGGGTAGGTATGTCTACAATGGGATGTCTATGTTTTTGCTAATCATACATTTGTTTTCCCTCTATACTCATCTTTGCCAGCCAAGAATAACTCAAGAGCACAATCATTTTCATGCCTTCAATCAAACAAAGATTGCAGAAAGACTAGAAGAAAAGGAATAAATCCACAAAAACAAAGAAAAAGGAGAAAATAAGGTAAGCACTCTGCTCCCTGCTTTTTGCTTTCTTCTCTGAACATTTCAGTCATATCATTCCCTACAATTGTTTGACACACTGGAGGAGTGTGGTCCTTACAGATTTTAAATGTCACTCCCAGTGTCTGTTGAGATGGGTCTGACTCGTGTTGACCCATGAGTGTCAAAGCAGACCTACATTGCAAATCGCCTTCAAGGATTTTCAGTTTGCAGAAGCAGTTGGTCAGACCTTTCAGCAAGTAGGAGAGCACTTAATTGTGGCACCTTTGCTTAAATCTCTCAAGGGCTATTTGAGATTTTAATTAAATAACCTTGCTTTCTGTTGACTTGATCCCACAACTAGTAATATTATTTGTACATCTGTTTTCCTAAAACATATAGATTCTGTAAAGTGTTAACAGGTGTTACATGGTAAAAAGTTCTGTGATCAAATGTTTGGGAAACTCAGAATATACCAGTTAATCAAGTGAAACAGAATTCTTTCTCATGCCTTTTATTTTGTCATGTATATTTTGTCAATCTTCAAGAAAATACCTGGTTTGCTCCACAGAACACTCTTTCTCTGGAGGTATCTAGCAAGACAAGCACTCCAGTGGCAGACACACTATAGGAAATTTCAACCTTTGGCCTTAAGGGTTAAGCTGAGTCTCTTCTTATTAGAAACATAGACCTTCAAAATTATCTTAGTCATTAGGGTTAAAGTGCTCCTCTTGACAATATGAAGAAAAGATTACATAGAAACTCTCAAATACTCATCTGATTCCAATTTCATTCTATATACAGGCTTGTTATCTATGTAACCTATAATTTGAAAAGGCGATATAACAGAAAAAGAAGTTTTTCGTGTTTTCAAGTTGATTTGACCCTGTGTGCAATACAACAATGCTGCCCAGTCCTCCACCATTCTCACAAACTTCGCTATGTCTGTGTCTCTTATTGCAACCACTATGTCAGTCCATTTCACTGCAAGTCTTTCTATTTTCCATTGACACTCTAAGGATGATACTCTTCCCCATGGATTATTGCTTCCTGATAACATCCAAAGTACATTAGATAAAGTCACACCATCCTTGATTCTAAGACACATTCAGACTCTACTTCTTAGAACACAGATTTGTTTGTTCTTCTGGAAATCTGATGTGATAGTCCAGTGGACTAGAGAAACTAATTCATAGACACTCATGTGTATAAGAAAGAGTTTATATAAAAGAGCAATTTTAGTTTGGGAAAACAGCCCAGCCCAATCCAGATCAAGTCCATAAGTCTGATATTAGCCCATATATCCTATACCAGCCTATAATTTCCTCATTAGGCTCACAATGCCATGCAATGATACTGAATGCAGAAAGATTACAGGTCAGTGAGTGGAAAGTCTTATGAATCTCAGCACTAATATAGGTCTCTACTTGGTTCCACAGCATCAGGGCTCTGGCTCCATCAGCATAGTTCCATGTGACTTGTCAACAAGAAGGTCTGTCAGGGAAACAAAGCAGAAAATGTATGTATCTCACCTCCAGGGAGGAAGACAGGAGTTCCCAGAATCCTCAGGAGAATGTTATACCTATACAGAGACTTTTCCCTTCCCTAAGAGCTTTCTGTGAGGGAATGGCTAGTTGCCTAGAGATGGGGTTTTGGTCTCCACTCTCTGCGCTCTTCTAATTTCTTGGTATACATGAGTAAGCGCTTCAGTGATGCATCCATTTGTTGAAACATTTTGTTTGAATCTGTTCAGTTCCTGGAGCCAATGTCTTCCATACCTGCTACTTGGACTTCTTATATTATTTGCTAGCTACATCTTGAATGGGTTGAATAATGACCAACTCTCTTTGCTACAATAACTATGTATATTCCTTTAATCTTATTTTAATACTTCATCCTTCAATATTTTGTGCATAGAATCCTTCAATATTTCACTTCAAAGTTTTTAATTTTCTTCCATTTTTCAGTTTAAGAAATATCAAGTGTGCTCTTTTCTTTTGACTTTCTACCTCCAGGTCTTTTAAATTAGCTCTGCTGAAGATGCTTTGAAATCTTTTTCTCAGCTCTTTTCCCCTCCAATAGTTTTATTGGGATATAATTCAGAAATCATACACTTCTATAGTTCCATTTTATTTTAAAAGAGTTAGATATACATCACCACAATCAGTTCCAGAACATCTTCCCCATTTGCTCATCATTTCCCTCTAACCTCCTTTCCCAGCTCCATATCCACCAAAAGCAACTACACAAGTTATTGTACTTGTATCCCCATTCTGTGCTTCACATACTAGAAAACATATACCCAAGACAAAAACAGCAAATATATTTAAAAAGGAAGAAATGATCAGCAACAATACTAAAATAAATCAAAGAAAAAATGTGAAGCGGAGAGGGGAAACAGAAATATGGAAAATTAGAAAAACCCAAAATAGATTAAAATTAAGATCAAGTAACCAAATTTTAATCTCATTACATCCATCATAATCATTTTTTCAAAAGTCTTTGTCTGATATCATAGTTATTATGTCAGAGGATATATTCAACTTTTCCACTTCACAATTTTCTCCATTTTCTTTAGCAACTTTACGTTCAGGAATAAGTTCCAGAATCTCTTCTGATATCCATTTTAGTTTTATTTTTCTTTCTTCTCTTTCAAATAAGGTTTTGGTTTCTTCAAGAGTGATGTTTTTTATGTCATCCCACACTTTAATCCTCAGTATTCAATTGGTCAAAGATAGTCTTGAAATAGTCTCCAAGTTTGATGGCATCTGCTGAAGATTTGTGGCATTTGTGGCTCTTATAGATTAGTCTTTTTCCAACTTTTAGTGAATTGGTGTATGAACAATTGATTATCTATTCCTGAGTGAGTCTGGGTCCTTGTACTCACTAATGATATTGAACTTCTTCTCCCTTGTCTTTTCCTACATATGTAATCAACTTGATTCTCATGTATTCTCTCTGTTGAGGTTCAGGTGTGAAGTAGCTGGAGTTTTTTTAAAGGTATTTGCAGTGTATGTCATTGATTTTTAAAATTCTGTCATATCATATTGAAATAGCTCCTATCTGTAAGGTCATATATTCCAATTGCTGAGTTTTAATATTTCTTTCCAACTTTTGTATACCATTCACCAATAATAATACATTTCTATTGCATATTTCATGCAAAATATCATTAAAAGCCTTCGATAAGTTTTTTTCCCTATTTTTGGCATTAGTAGTTGTTTCTAATTATAGTCATTGCATTTTTATGACTTCACTATGGATATTTTTTCTCATATTATCTGACAGAATTGTACTTCTGGAGAGATCTTAAAATTATACTTTAACTTATAAATGCAACATCGCTTCTCTTCAATTTGTCATTCCAGGTCTGCAAACCACAAAATTGTGTAATTCAAACTGGATGATGCCTATTTCAACTCACTTTAGACCAAACTTCAGACTTATTACTATGGAATCAATTCCAATTCATAGTGACCCTGCAGCACAGAGTAGAATGGCCCCTTTAGCTTTCTGGAGCTGTCAGTATGTGGGAGCAGGCAGCTTCATCTTTTTCCCTTGGAGATACACGTGGGTTCAGACTGCTGACCTTATGGTTAGTAGCTTAATGTGTCACCAATGGATGCCTGGTGGCTACTTAAATCATCAGAGTTCTTTTTTTTCCAACTCACTAATGCCTGAGATCCTTATGCTTTATATTTCATTTCTTAACATTTCCAATTTTCCTAGATTCACACTTTGTACATTCCATGCTCCCATTATTAATAAACATTTAGAACTAGTGACCTATGAAAATTTCTTCATGGTAGCCTGAAAAGTACTATGCTTTCCATATTCAAAGTGTACATTAGTTGCCATCAAGTTGATCCTAGGTTCATGGTGAACCCATGAACAACAAAATGGAACCGTTGTGGTCCATAGGGTTTTATAGATCACCACATCTTTCTTCCTACTCCACCTTGGTCTAAAAGCTCTGCAGAAACATGTTCTGCATCATTGCAGCACATAAGGCTGTACTGACAGAGTTGTGGTGCCTTTATTTGAAGTACATTGACTGGGACTTTAACCTAGGTCTTCCTTTATGAAAAGTAAGGATCTCATCATCGAATCACACATGTTGTCGTTATTGTTATCAGTTGGCATGAAGTTAGTTCCAACCCACCAAGATCCCATGTGTGTCAGAGTAGAATTTCTTCATGCGGTTTTCAAGGATGTGAGTTCTAAGAAGTAAATGCCAGCCCTGTTTTCCAAAGTATCTCTAGGTATGTTTGAACCGCCAAGCTTACAACTAGTAGTCAGCCATTGAACTGTTTGTTTCACTCATTAGAAAGGCTCCGTGTGTACTAGCAATCAATGTTTATGGAAGCAGCAGTCAAGAGATTAAATGATGCATTGCATTAAACAATTATGCTGGAAAGATTTCTTCAAATGCTAAAGAGCAAAGGTGTCACTGTGAACCTGACCCAAGACATGGTATTTTTCATCACCTCATATGCATGTGAAAGCTGGACAATGAATAAGGAGAACAGTAAAAGACTTTATGACTTTGAATTACGGTTTTAAATAAGAATATTGAATAGCCTATGGACTACCAGAACAAACAAATACACCTTGTAAGGAGTATAATCAGGATGGCCCTTTAAGTGAGGAAGGCAAGACATCTTCTCTATATTTTGGACATATTATCAAGAGAGATGAGTCACTGGAAAAGCACATCATGCTTTCTTAAATACAAGATCAATGAAAAAAAAGGAAGACCCTCAATGATATCTGACACCTTATCCACAGCAATGGGCGCAACCTTACCAACAATTGTGAGTACGGAGCAGAACTGGGCAGTGTTTTGTTCTATTGTCCACAGGGATGCTGTGAGTCAGAACTGAGCCCGTGATATCTAACAACAAAAACATAATGTACGCTAGAGGAGAGAAAGTGGACTGGCAAAAAGTGATCCACACAGTTCTCTGGTTGACATCATCCTCATCCTCCTAAGGTTTACACAGAATCACTATCTGCCCAGGTGCATCTCTATGGAAGGGGTGACTTGGCTGAGACCCACTGTTTAGGAGGGAGTGCTCTGCGATGGCCTATTATTGCATTAGTTGAGATTGCCTATATGTGTAAGCCTCCAGTTGGTCCGACTAAAGGTTGGTAAATATTTGCCAGTCCATATTTTCTATTCTGAAGACCTCACCAAGTAATATGTGTTACAGCAAATTGAAAGTAATAAAAGAAGGCTCTTCTTAAAAGCCAACAATAATATTCTCCTTATCAAAATGGGTCTTTGTACAGAAATATAGAGTTAAATCAGCCACTAAAACTGCTTCTTCATTTCATTCAGGGTCACCACTCTGAACCCACTGCCATCAGATCGATTCCAATACATGGAGATGCTCTGTGTGTCAAAGCAAAACAGTATTCCATAGGGCTCTCAGTAGCTGATTCTGGGAAAGTAAATCACAAGGTTTCATTGAGTGGCCTCTAATGTCTAACACTTGGGTTAATAGCCAAACAGACATTCCTTAGTGCCAAAAAAGTACCCCTAGCATTGTGTACATGGTTAACACAAGCATGTCTGAGATTATATGTGCTGGACTGAACTCTTAACTATTATTTTGCATAAATCCCCCTAAAAACTACAAGTTATTCTACTCACAAATAAAGTCATCTGGAAAAACATTCTCTGAGCTCCCCTATAGCAGGTTGTCAGCTTTATCATGTTTATTCAAGCTGACTCATTCTGTCTCTGGATAAATATGAGAGTTGACTGAGGTTATATGTGATGTGATTTTCCTGCTGCACTGTCCTGGCTGATGTCCCAACAAAAAGACTAGATTGTTTTTTATTCTAAAATTACAGAAACAGATAAATTTGAATATATAGAAAGTAGTCTTTTTAAAAAAAAGAAAATAGCCTTTTTTAGAACTAACAGTATTCTATAGTTATAATTTCTTTGGTATCTAATGGTTGAGAGATGAAAGGACTTATTCTTAGAATTTACACTTTAGTGATTTTATAAATATATGACATTTTGAAAAGGAGTTTCTCAGAAAAATAAATGCTATCCATCAGGACTTTAGTTTCTCTTACATTTGCTTTCAATTGAACAATATTGCAAAAATTTTGTTCAATTTTTATTTTATTTATTTTTAATGGACCTCATTTCCTATGTAGATTCCTTCCCTAATTGAATCCAAATAAGAAGAGCATAAAGCGAATGTAAATATGGCTTCAGGGGAAATGTATGTACCCTTTTCTTTCTATTATCTCTCATTTGTGTTCTGAGTGTTCTGAAAGCAAAGTATGGTGAGTGCTATAGCATATTTAATGCTTATCAGTGATTTTTCTTGACTGTCCTGCTTCAGACAATTAATTTTCTTGAACTATTCACATATAAGAACAACACTGGTCGGGGAAAATAATGTTAGTGCTAGGAATATAATGTTGGAAGAAAAGCTGTGCAATTATTCAAAGTCCTAATCTTATCTGTTTCATTTTTATATCACAAGTGTCTACATTTAAACATATTAGATATACTGTTCTGTTGCCCCCCACCTTCAAACCCTAGTAAATAAATGCTGCTAAGTGCCACTAGGAGTGAAAGAGCTTGTAATGAGAAGTGTGAGGAGATATGTGTTCCATTCATCATTCTGTTCAGTCCAATATTGAAGCTCTTGTTATCAGCAGCATTCGTGGCAGTGTCATCACCAGTGGCATAAATCTTCTGTCAGTGTGGATCGGACTGATGCCCTATTAAAACTCTGCTTGCACCTAATCACAGAATGACCTTTCAATGTCTTTAATTAACCTCTGACCTGAACCATGCCAGTGTCTTATTGGTAGGTAAATCTATGTCATGACATTTTCTTATGACACTACATTTGTCTTGGTTTAATCACGGGACCTTTCAGATTATGGCATGAATGAAATACAATTTGGATCCCTGCTAATAGTTGGATTAATTTTTAAAAGGTTAGAACATAATATTTTCCTCTGAACTCCCAATGATATCTTTGAAGACATGCCCTCCTGGAGAATTGGGGACCCTCATTAAAGAAAATTCAGGCAAACTTTTAGTTTCAACAATAAGGTAATCATTTTACCCAAAGCTGTTCCTTTCAGATTTCCTGAAAATTCAGAAGCATTCTAAGTTCTAAAGATGACCAGAGGATAAAAGTTTTAAAATGTTTAATCAATCTTCACTTGTTCAAGACAATAGAATGCAGAAAAAAATAAACAAAAACATGAGAGCGCGAAGATTTTATCTGACTTTGGGGATCTGCTTTCCTACTTTGGAATATGTGCAGGCCTCTACATCTGAGAGTTCCTTGGAAAATAAATCTCACTTATGTGATTAAAAAGAACTCTAATGGTATGTTCCTACCTTAATTAGTATGACAAATATATTTTTATGTGCAGTTATCTTAGAGTAAATGTATTTTTAATTTAAGTAGTTACTAATTCATTTAAATTTTGTAGGTTTTTAAAATGGAAAGTTGTGGTTGGCCTATAATTCACAATCATATGAATAAAACATAAATTTTCAGCTACCTAAGATTTATTCTGTTTTATGGTCAACCAGAAGCCCTATGAAGGGCTCATACTAAATGATTTCTCTGATCTTTTTCAGTTGTAAATGTTTCTGATTCACTGTCTCCATAATACAAATCCTGAATTAATTGTATCTGAATTCAGAAGAATTTGCTAAATATGAAGCATAATTTTTAAGTTATAATGTGAAGACTTTAGAGAGTGGGGGTAGTGATGGTGGTAAATATTCCATCTGCCTTTGCCTTCCTCTCTGCCTCCTTCTACATACTGCATTATATCATTTGTACAGTGAGATTATTTTTAAGATTAAAAATGATGCACACATAGCACCTAGAGCAGTGCCTGGTGTGCAGTGATCTTTATGATTTTACTAGTATCTTCAGCATTTGTTAACAAATATGATATTTAGGGTCAATGTACTACATATGCTAAAACTATACAGTGCAATAATTAACTACTTTGTGATCTTCTAATTCAAATATCTTCTTTATCACCCATTTACTGGTTATATAACCATAAGCAATTTACATAAATTTCTAATATTATGATAATATTTTATCTCATTCATAAGAAATACAAGAAATTATTATATCTAATTAATGGGATGGGTCAATAAAAAATGATATAATATATAAGACACTCAATAGTTTATGCAAAATGCTAAGTAGAGTACCTGGAACTCAATGAATATCAACTAAGATTAACTAGTATATAATGATTCTATTTTAAATTACATATTGATATTGTACATATAATATAAGCTTGCTTTATTTCTTTATCATATCTTTCTTGGCTTCAAAGTAGTGATTTTTTTATCTAGACAAAGTATGTTTGGGTTGTTCCCATGCTGAGGGAGGTAGTTAAAATAAATCATGGCTACTGATATCATTCATTCTACTTAGTATTCATTTTTTAAAAGAAGTATTTACTGAGCAGGTCCTATGCACCACACTGTGAGTATATAGTGGAAGCCTGGAAGGCATACACTCTCTGCTCTCCAGGAACACAAAATTTATGATAAAACCAATGTTAATTAAATAATTAAATAATAATGATACAGACAAAAGAACAATTAATTGTATAACTATTCCATGGACAATAAAGCAGACGTTCGCAGCTCTGTGTGGTGGCTTTAGCGTTATAAAAGAGACATGTTGAAGTCTGAAGTAGGACTAGAGGGGAAGAGAAACTGAGTGTTGTGTTTTGTGTTTTGTTTTGTTTTTGTTTTTTTTGGGGGGGGGGAGGGCATCATGTCCTCTGGTGGTCGTGGAAGCTACCCAGCCCTGCTCCTGAGAGCTGTCGCTGGATTTGAACCACCAAGCCCACGGGCCACAGTCCCTCAATCAATCACTTATGCCACCGGGGCTCAGTCCTGTGTTATATTATTAAACTTTGTTTTTATATATTATCTTTCATGAAAAGTAGGAAATAGTGGCATAATTGGATTTCTGTCCCCAGATCTCTCATTAATTTTGACCAATAACTTGTCCAACAAAGACAAAGGGTGGCATATGATTTACTTCAAGTGTCTCTTCTAACCAATGTCTGTAATTAAAGCAACCAACTAGGTGGGACCATGAAGACTGGTATTAACTCTTGTCCTGATAAATCTGTGTGAGAGTTGCAGAGTGGAGAAGCTACTAATGGTAGATTATATGATTCACTTGTGAATACTTGTCATCGGAATTAGTTGTTAGTATAAAAACTTGGAAAACTATCAAGGGGACCGTATGAATTTATACCCATCCAGCTGACCATAAAAGAGCCGTTTCACACACAGGAGGTGAAGATCTCACTCCCATCATAAAAGAAGAGGCAGAAGTAGGAGACATTCTTTGGACCCCATAATTTCTATATATTGAATCTTCTTAATACAGGAGACAGAGCCATACAGCAGAGGCATGGTGAGAAAATAATGGCAGTGGAGACAGCAGCACTAATAGCAGAAGAAGAGAACAGTGTGCTTTGCAGCCTCTGGAGCAGGAAGCTAAGTGCCTTTGGGTACTTGTGGAGTGGAGGTGGGGGAGGGACCTAAGAATTTAATCAGGGATGCTAGGTTTGCTGACACAAGAAGCTGGAGCTGAGTGCCTTCAGGCTGAGACTTACTTAGGATGGAGTAGAATGTACTCTGAACATTTATCAACAGTGCTCAAAATGAGCTTTGTAACAATATTGCCCAAGCAGCAGAACAGAGGCCAAGTTACTCAGTTGTAGGACCATGGGGGCAGGGCTAAGAAAAGATTGCCAGACTAAGTAACTGTGCCTTCAGCTTTTCTGCTCCTGGGTTGTAGCATGTTAACTTCTTTAATAAACCCCATAGTTTTGAGTATTGTCTGTGAGTTTTCCATGGTATGTTGTAATGAATTACCTAAAGTAGCAGAGAGTGCTAAGGGAGGGACAACTGGTGTCAGATTTGGTAAGAATGTTGGAGAGTGGAAGTATGTCTGAACTCTGCCTTATATGAATTGGCCTTGGACAGATGTTAAGTTTGATTCTCCTTCCCCCTTGTTGTAAAGTCAAAGTAAGTCAGACACCATCATTTTTAACAGGAGAATAAAGGAAGATGCTAAATGCCACTGATTTATCCTGTCTAAAAGCCCAATAGGGTAGCTTCCATGATGATTCTTTAAATGTCAGAAAAGGTTTATATGGATGCCCTCTTCAAAGGTGCTAAAAATTTGGAAAGGATGGACTCCCACAATATGTATGTAGGCCTTTCCTTTGATAGTGAAGCATCAGTACTGAGAATTGCTATACCATGGTTTCCTCTGGATTTATCTTTCTCATTCACTACTTTTTGTTGTGGTCACAAGAGAAGTTTATCCTTATTTACTGCCTCACGCTATGAACATTCACATGTCTTCAAATTGGAGAGTCACACACCAATGATCTCAACTTAAAAAAACACACTGATTATTGTGTTATTGGTGCTGGGCTACAATGAAATCAAGTTGCTAACCTCATCTCTAAACTTTAATTCCAACAAGGAAAGAAGAAATAAACACACTTCTAACTAGAATCTCTCATATTAACCAACCTCTCAAATAGGTTAGATGGCTAGTTTATTGATATTTAATCCTGCAAAGATTTATTCTCTCTAACTTATGTTCCAGGAACTCTCCTTGAGGGTTCTAACATGCCATATGATTTCAAAGAAAAGGCGAACATTCTGAACCTTTTATATGTTGCTGTTGGATTCCACTGAGTCAGTTTCTCAAAGCAAACTTATATACAACTGAATGAAATACTGTTCATTCCTGGCCATCATCACAATTATTGTATTCAAGTCTGTTGTTGTAGTTACAGTGTCAATCCGTCTTGTTGAGGGTCTTCCTCTTTTTTGCTATCCCACTATCATGATGTCCTTTTCCAGGAACTTGACTCTTATGATAACATTTGCAAAGTATGACAGATAAAGTCTCACCATTCTGGCTTCTAAGAAAAATTCTTGCTATACTTATTCCAAGACAGATTTTTTGCTGTTATTCTTTTGGCTTCCATAATTCAAATTCATCCATCCCTCTTCAGTCCAACTTTGATATGCATATGAAGTGATTGAAAATACCATAGCTTGGGCCAGGTATACCTTTGTCCTCAAAGCAATATCTTGGCTAATTCAACACTACATAAAAAGATCATGTTCAACAGATTTACTGAACTCATTATGCCATTTGATCGCTTGATTGCTGCTTTCATGAATATTGATTGTGGATCGAAATAAGATGAAATTCTCTACACCTTCAATCTTTGTTCATATATGTGGTCTATTGATATGGTTATCAGGATTTTTGTTTTCTTTACATTGAGTTATAATCCATATTGAAGACTTTGATCTTCGATCTTCATCAGCAAGTGCTTTAAGTCCTCCTTACTTTCAGTAAGTCATGTGTGTATCACAGATTGTTAATAAGGTTTACTCCAAGTCTGATGCCACATTCTTCTTCATATAATTCTCTAACTTCTCCTATTATTTGATCAAGATACAGGTATGGTGCAAGGATACAATCTGGACACAAACTTTTTCTGATTCTAAACCATGTAATATTTCCTTACTCTGTCCATATAACTAAATCTTGATTCATGTACAGATTCAACAGGAACACAATGAAGGGTTCTGGAGTTCCCATTCTTCTCAAAATTATCCACCATTTGTTATGACCCACCCAAACAGGTGTCATTTAATAGTCAATAAAACACAAGTAAATATTTTTCTCATATCCACTGCTTTCAAGCAAGTTCCACCTGACATCAGCAACAATATTCCTTATTCCATGAAAGTCCTTTTTTTGACCCTGTCCTGAACTTCTGGCAGCTCCCTGTCAAAGTAATGCTGTAACCATTTTTGAATGATATTTAAATTGCATATTATATCAATGATATTTGTGTTAGTCCAGGTATACTAGAGAAACAAATCCATAGAAACACATATGTGTATATGAAGAAGGTTGTGTTAGTCCGGGTAGGCTAGAGGAATAAATTTCATAGACATGCATATAGATATAGGGAAAAGGTTTATATACAAGAGGAATAGGACATTGAGAAAACACCCCAGCCCAGTTCAAAGTCATAAGTCTGATATTAACCCATATGCCTGATATCAGTCTATAAAGTCTCCTTCAGACTCACGAAGTCACAGGTCAGTGGGTGCAGAGTCCCGGTGCTGGCAGGGGTTTCCCCATGGCTCCTCACTTCCAGGGCTGAGGGTCCATCAACAGCATCCCATGGTGGCAGAAGCAACTCATCACTGGCAGAGGTCTCCATGTGTCCACCCCAGCTTCAGAGGTCTGGCTCCATCAGGGCAAAGCCGTGTGGTCTCTCCACCGGCTACTCCAGCTTCTTGGACGCTGCCTTCTTGTCTTGCCCATGATTCATTGTCTCTGAGACTAACTTCCAACCACTGGGGAAGATAGATTCTCATCTTCATGAGGGAAATATCGTGAGATTTCCCATAAGTCCCAGGAGAAAACCATGCCCACATAGAGGCCTCGTTTGCTACTCAATGGCTATCTCCAGATTAATAGGCTAGACTCCACCCCTACATCTCAATCATGAAATTAGCATAAGCATATGACTGCCACAGAGGTTTATATATAAGAGCAGTTGGATATTGAGAAAACATCCCAGCCAAGTTCAGATCAAGTTCATGAGTCTAATGTTAGCCCATGTGTCCAATACCAATCTCTAAAGTCCTCTTCAGACTCTCAAAACACATGCCATGATGTCAAATGCAGGAAGAACACAGGCCAGTGGGTTGGAAGTCTTGTAGATCTAGCAGCAGTGATAGCATCTCAGTTCTGGCAGGGTTCTTCACATGGCTTCTCCAGGTTCAGAGTTCTGGTTGCATCAGGGTAGGTCCATGTGGCTTCTCCTCAGGGATATCTTTCAAAGAGTGAGCAGAAGAAGAAAGTGTATCCTGCCTCCAAAGAGGAAAATGCCAGGAATTCCCAGAATTATTAATGGAAGGCCTGATTGGCAATATCCTGGTTGACAGCCTAGATCCCACCCCACTACTTCTAATCCTCAAATTGACACCAGATTATGTAACTACCATAATAACGTCCTATGATTATAGTTGATGTTTTATATAGATCATCTAATTTGCTAAAGACAACTCTGTGAAATAGAAATTATAATCTCCACCTTTCAAGATTTAAGATTTGAATTTAGACAATTCATGATTATATTGAATCTAGATCTTGCCCTTTCATTATATTATTTCCCAAGAAGCTGCCACTTTTTCAGTGCTAACTCCCCAAAGGAAGCTTGCAAATATAACTTTAGTGATTCATTCATTTGTGCCAAGATCTTTGTCTTCCTAATGTATTCTAAAGACCAGCACGGTTTCTTAACATAAAGACTTATCAGTACAACCAAGTAATTCTTTATTGTGAGCTGTTCTGTGGGCTATAGGATGGTTAATAGCATCCCTAACCTCTACCTACTAGATGCCAGTAGCACCTCATGAACCACCCTCAGATTACGATTACCAAAAATGGGTCCAGACATTGCCAAATGTCCCCTAGAGTGCCACTGAAGTGGACTAACAGACCAGTTTGTTTGAAGAGAGCTAGAACAGTTAAAAGGAGGGCAGAGAAAAAGGACAACCAAGTCCTGGCAAAGTCAGCTGTTTCTGAGAGATTGTATTTTAAAATGATCTTTGAGCTTGGTATGAGGAAAATGTTGACTCTATCAAGGAAGTTTCAGAACTTATGGAGACAGGAATATATAGGGTTGAGTCACTGGAAATACTCTATTTTCGGCAAAGCTTGAACGTACTATAGAAGTGATACTGTAACAATTCTGGACTCCAGAACCTTCTGTTGCCTGGATCATAGAACATTCTTTCTGGTTGTCGTGAGCAGTCAAATAAAAAGTCTAACCCCCATGCAGTGATAATAGTCTCTCCTAAACCTTTTCATCTCAAGTGTCAACCATGTGATTTAGGCCATCTTAGAGTCTCTCATCAACTAACTGAATACCACTTAGGGAACTAAGTCAAAGCTACTAGAGGAAAATTGCCCAGATGAATCCTGGATGAATGCATGAGTCACAAAATGTGAGCTACAATAAAACAGTTAATTTTACGATGATTTTTTACTTAGCATTATACAACTGGAGAAGACTCTAGTACAAACCTGTGTTTTCCCAATTCTGAGACTTAAGGAACAAAGATGATAGATTAAAAGCTATCTAGTCTCCACTCTCAGAACCACCATCAACATGTACTCTGTGCCACTATAGTATAATGGTTCAGTTCTCAAACTGTAGACATTGGCAGACCCAACTTCACTTCCTAGGTGAGGGAAATAGGGATTTTGCTTTGTGTGTGTGTGTGTGTGTTTCTTTTTTTTTTTCCTTTGAAGCAAGAGTCTTTATTTGAATAATTGTCCATCATTGTGTTAGTCTGGGTAGACTAGAGAAATAAAACTCATAAACACACATATGTATATTTAGGAAGAGGTTTATATACAAGAGGAATTTAACATTGAGAAAAACATCACAACCCAGTCCAGTTCAAGGTCATAAGCCTGATATTAGCACATATGTCTGATCCCAATCTATAAGTCCTCTTCAGATTCAGAGAACACATGCAATAATGCAAAATGCAGGATGATCACAAGTCAGTGGGTAGGAAGTATTTGAATCCAGTGGTGTTGTAAGCATCTCAGCGCTGGCAGGAGTTCCACATGGCTTCTCTAGTTCAGGTTTCTGACAGCATCAGGATAGATTCATGTGGCTTCTCCTCACAAATGTCTCACAGGAAGCCAGCCTTGTCAGTAAGAGTGTCTCCAAGGAAGTGAACCAAGAGAGATAGTGTCTCCACCTCCAAGAAGGAATTACCACATTTCCCAGAATTCTCAGGAGAAGGTCATACCCACACAGAGGTCTCATTGGCAATCTCCAGATTGACAGGCTAGATTCCACCCCTACACTCTTAATCCTCAAATTGATTCCAGATTAGGTGACTGCCACAATCATGTGTATGTATGTGTTGCTGGGGATTTTTTTGTTTGTTTGTTTTTAAATTATTTTATTGGGGGTTCATACAACTCTTATCACAGTCCATACATAAGTCAAGCACATTTGTACATCAATTGCCCTCAACATTCTCAAAACATTCACTTTCTATGCAAGCCCTTTGCATCGGCTTCTCATTTTCCCCTCCCTCCCTGGATCCCTGGTTTCCTCTCTCATGAACCCATGATAATTTATAAACTATTATTACTATGCCATATCTTACATTGTCCAATGTCTCCCTTCACCCACTTCCCCATTGTCCATACCCCAGGGAAGAGGTTATATTTAGACGCTTATAGTGAGTTTGCCCTGTCTACCTCACTTTCCCTCCACCCTCCTGGTATTGCCACTCTCACCTGAAGGAATCATCTGTCTGTCCTGAAGTGATCATCTGTCCTGGATTCCCTATGTTTCCTACTCCTATCTGTACCGGTGTGCATACTCTGGTCTAGTCAGTTTTGTAAGGTAGAATTGGGATCAAGATAGTGAGGAGGTGGAAGGATTGAAGAATTGGGGGAAAGTTGTATGCTTCATCATTGCTACACTGCACTCTAACTGCATCTATTCCCTGAGACCCCTCTGTAAGGGGAAGTCCATTACCTACAGATGGACTTTGGGCACCCAAACTATACTCCCTCTCATTTATAATAATTTTCAGTTCTTTGATACCTGATACCTGATTCCTTCTATACCTCGTGGTCATGCAGGCTGGTATGCTTCTTCCATGTGGGCTTTGTTGCTTCTGAGCTAGATGGTCCCTTATTTACCTTCAAGCATTTAAGACCCCAGACACTATATCTTTTGATAGCCAGACACCATCAGCTTTCTTCACCACATTTGCTTATGCACACATCTGTCTTCAGTGATCATGTTGGGAAGGTGAGCTTCATGGAATGCCCATTTGATAAAACAAAGTGTTCTTACATTGAGTAAGTACTTGAGTGGAGGTCCAGTGTACATCTGCTGCCTTAATATTGAACCTATAAACATATGCATGTAGATCTATTTCCCCATCATCATATATAAATATATTTACCTATGTACATGCCTGTATTTAGATCTCTATGCATGCCCTTTGTCTCCTATTTCTTTCCTCTATTTCCTTTTACTTCCCTCCTGTCCCCTGTCATGCTCAGCTTTCAGATGAGTTTCAGTAATTTCTTTCGGTTACCCTACCCTTGGTCAATTTCTACTAAGCCTTTCACTCCCTCCTAAGCACTGATTTTGCTGTTCCTTTGTCCCTGGTTTGGTCAACATCACCTCCTTTCCCCCACCTCCCCTTCTCTCATATATCCTTGGAACTATTGGTCCCATTGTTTTATCCTCCAGGCTGATCGTCCAGCCTATCTTATCCAGATAGACCTGCAGAGATAATAATATGCACAAAAATACAAGACATAGCAAGATGAAGTGACAAAAGAAAATGAAACAATGAATACAACAAGAAAAAATATCCAGGAAAAATATATAAATAATAATAATAAAGCAAAACCTGTAAGTAGTTCAAAGTCTGTTTATTACCTCTAGGAGTGACCTCCAGTGGAGTCTGATGGGGTTCCACAACCTGGTCCCCAAGTCTATCCTTGGCACTCCCTCAAGACTTCCATGGTCTGCTTCCCCCCCCCCCCCCCCGCTGCTCTGATGCATGTCCTTAGTGTTTTCCTCTGTGTAGTAGGGTCAGACTGGGTGCAATTCCAACACTGTGTCTCCAGTGTTGTCCCTCATAGGGCCATGGGTCAACAAGGGACGTCGTGTCTCAGAGTGGAGCTGGCCATCTGGTGCCATCTGGTTCTCTCTGTGCATTGGCTGTTCTGAGTGGGGATATCATCCTCGACTTGGTGGGCCAGGATGTGCTCCACTCATTCATCCTTCCTCTTCATTTGATCCCATGTGCTCTGGTCAGACATGTCTCCCTCCCCTTCAGTGCTGACCTCTAACTTAATTTCTTCTGGGGAGAGGACAGCTGTCTTGTGTGGTTTTTTTAATATCATTTTATTCAGAGCTCTTATAACTTTTATAACAATCCATCAATTGTATTCAGCACATTTGTACATATGTTGCCATCATGATTTTCAAAGTATTTTCTTTCTGTGTGAACCCTTGGTATCAGCTTCTCTTTTTCCCTCCCTCCCCCACCCTTCCACCATCATGGATTTCTTGTAAATTATAAATTATTATTATTATTTTCATAACTTACATCCTCTGTGGTCTCCCTTCATGCATGTTACTGCTGTTTGGCTCCCTAGGGAGGGAGCAGGATTATACTTCATTGTAGTCAGCTCCCTGTCTGTCCCCCTTCTCTCCGTACCTTCCCCCTACCCTCATGGTATTGCTACTCCCTTTGCTATTCCTGAGTGGCTTATATGTTCTGAATTCCATGTGTCTAGAGCTCTTATCTGTACCAGTGTACATGATCTAGTCAATGTGGATGTGTAAGGTAGAACTGGCGTCATGATAGTGGGGGTGGAGTGGGGGGAGAAAGCATTGAAGAACTAGAGGAATGTTGTGTGTTTCATCAGTGCTGTGATGTACCCTGTCTATCTCATTCTTTCCTTGAGACTCTTCTGTGAGGGAATGTCTAATTATCTACAGATGGGCTCTGAGTCTCCACTCAGACTCTTATCATTTTCATCAATGTATTTGTTTGTTTGGACCTTCTGATGCCTAATACCTTATCCCAACGACACCTTATGATCACACAGGCTGTTGTGCTTCTTCCATGTGGGTTTTGTTGATGCCCTGCTACATGGTCCTCTGTTTAGCTCCAAGCCTTTAAGACCCCAGACTCCATATCTTTTAATAGCTGGATACCATCCGCCTACTCCACCACATTTGCTTATGCACCCATTTTTACTTCAGTGATCATGTTGGGAAGGTGAGTATCAAAGAATGCCAGGTTATTAGAACAACATGTTCTTTCCTTGATGGAGTACTTGAGTAGAAACCCAATGCCCATCTGCTCGGGACATAGAAGAGGAGGGATGGGGTTGGGAAGTCTACACCAGTGGACACAAGAAGGGAGAAAATATTCTAGAGTTGATTTTGGTGATGATTACACAACTCTTCTTCATAGGATTAAACTATTGAAGTGCATGGTATATTAATTATAGCTCAATAAAACTAATTTTCTAAAAAGATGGAAAAGCCTCACATTCTTTATAAAATGACACTGACTTTGAGTCTTTTACAAGCTGGCATGAATCTTCATCCCTCTCCACCAGATAGATTAGTGGGACCTTCTCTCCTCACTTTGAGTGTCTTCAGTTTCTCATATTCTTCTTGTGGTTTCCAACCTTCAGTTTCAATCATTTGACCTATGAACCTTTGAGCACACTGAACAAGAAAGTACTCTTAACCACAGGTTATCCTGTTGGAAATGCATTAAAGAGCATTTGAATGTGTTTTCAACAACCACAAAAATTTCAGTGTCAGTTTATGTAACTTATAATCACTCTTGTAGGAAATAACTGGAAAAACAGAGAGAACTAGGTGTTGGGAAAGATGCTCTGGTGACTCCATGGGTAAAATATTGAGCTACTGACTGAAATGTCAGTGGTTCAAACTCACCAGTTGAAGGCTGTCTGTTCTGTAAAGATGTTAAGCCTCAAAAGCCATCAGGAGCAGTTCTACACTTTGTCCAATTCGGTAATGTGAGTCAGAATTGACTGGATGGTAGAGTAATTTTTTAGCTCTCAGTAATATGTTTTGCAAGGAAGCACTGAATGAAATGGAAAAGCAGGGGTCACTTGTGTCCACCAGCATCCAAAAGCTAAGCTGTATGTGAATGGGGTACAAATGCACTAAACACATCTCATTGGCCATAAAAGTAGCCCAAAGCTTTTCCATGCCCAGAATTTCTGGACCCACAAAGGACCCTGAATCTTAGAAGTTTGGTAGTTAATAATTCTGAGACAAGAATTATTTACTAAATACTGAATATTGACATAACAGACAAAAAAAGGAAAAATGCCATTTGGTGTCATTTCTGAGTGGTGCAAATTGTCAACATACTCAAATACTAAGCAAATGGTCGGAGATTCAATTCTATGTAGATCCATTGAAGAAAGTTCTTGTGATATGCTTCCCCAAACCAGCCATTGAAAACGCTAGGGAGCACAGTTCTATTCTGACACAAATTGGGTTGCCATGAGTCAGAATTGACACAATGGCAATAAGTTTGCAAGTTTATACTTATTATCTGAAAAGTTCACTTAAAAACATATGATATCCCTTTGTCAGGAGGAATCCCTGAAAAGTTACTAATGAGCAATGAATGTTGAAATAAATTAATTGTACAACACTTACAATAGCTAGCGGCAATCAGTGACATGTCACCAAGATATAATTTTGTAAGCGCCTTTAATCGTTTTGCCTTCACAAACCTTAAGGTATAAAATGAATGGCAACTTCTAAACCTTACCCCAACTTTGTTCTTTTTTAATTATTATTCTTTTTTAATCATTTTATTGGGGGCTTCTACAACTCTTATCACAATCCATACATATATCCATAGTGCTAAGTACATTTGTACACTTGCTGCCATCATCATTCTCAAAACATTTTCTTTTTACTTGAAACCTTGATATCAGCTCCTCATTCTTCCCTCTTTCAAATCCTTGATAGTTTACAAATTTTTTGCATTTTTTTCCACTTCTTACACAGCCTTCACCCACTTTTCTGTTATCCGTCCCCCAGGGAGAAAGTTATATGTAGATCATTGTGACCCATTTCCCCTCCCCCCTCCCCCCATCTTCCCCATACTCATCTGGTATCTCTACTCTCATTATTAGTCCTGAGGTATTTATCTGTCCTGGATTCCCTGTGTTACCAGCTCTGTTCTGTACCAGTGTACATCCTCTGTTCTAGACAAATTTGTAAGGTAGAATTGGGTTCATGGTAATGAGGTTGGAGTTAGGGGGAAGCATTAAAGAACTAGAGGAAAGTTGCATGTTTCATCGGTGCTATACTTCACCCTGACTGGCTTGTCTCCTCCCTGTGACCTTTTTGGAAGGACCCCAATTTTCACATTCTCTGAAGCTCTTTTGTTTTCCATGAGCTTTTCAAAAAAAGAAATAAGGAGGGTTAATATAATTGTTAGGAGAAAAGGTCATGATCAAAAGAAAGGATCACTTGACAGAGAAGTAGTGCATGGCCAGGTACTCCCTCAGGGTCCTTCTTATGCCAAGACAATAAGTGGATTTGAGAAAATTTTTATTTAATGCTTTTGGAGTCGACATGCCTAAGATGTGTCTGCTTTGCTGACGACTATTCTTTGTGATTATGGAGCACAGAACTATGAGGCCAGCAGTTGTGTTAAATATTTGTATAGGTGGTCTCCGACGCTGGCTGTAGATCGCTTCATGAGCTGCTGGAGGCCATGACCATCTATCTGTCAGTTCCTCGGGCAAGGCCGCTGCCGCTTTGGATATAGGGGCTGGAATGAACACCCAGCTTGGGGCACGGGCGTGAGGCGGCACCAGGCTCAGCAGCAGCCCTCGGGTAGTAACAGACGCGGGTATGAAGCCTCGAACCAGAGGCGGTCTGGTGTCATAC
>PVJH01023856.1:0-26311 GCA_004026705.1 Nesogale talazaci
GCGCGGGCACGTGCGTGTGCGGGTGCGCGGGTGTCTAGGTGGGGGGTGGGGGGGGAGAGCTCCATTCTCTTCTCCCGCAGTGGGATGTCCGCCGATAATGCCTATAAGGTAACAATCATGAAGCAGCCGCCTAAGCGTGCCATTTAGAGAGGGAGCGTGGAGACGAGAGGGGCGGCCTCTGGGGAGCTGCAGATGGAGCTGCGGGCGGGGCGGGACGGCGGGCATGCTGGAACCACGTGCGCGGGCAACGCTGATTAGAAACCCTAAATTTATAAACCCATCTAGAGATGCTGCTTTTTTAAAAAGCAAGATGGGGGGGGGGCAGGGCATGAATATGGGCAGGAAGGAGGGAGGAGGCGGACAGAGACTAGCAGACAGAAAGACAGACAGACAGGCGTCAGGGGCAGAGCGCTGACTGCTTTCACCGTGGCCTGGGCAGGGGGTGGGAGAACACGTCACACGGCCTCACTGCCCCCTGGACTCACTCTTCCTGCCTTGGGAGACACCTGTGTCTGATTTCAGGTCTCAGAGTGCCTGCTCGCAGAGACCAGGACCCAGTTACCATGGATCTGGGGGACCCCCTAGCCCCACCCCCCAACACTTCCCAGGAGCTGGGAGTGACAAGGAAGCAAGCTGACAGGCTGCCCTTGTCCAGAGGCTCAAGGGTGACTCAGCCCCTTCCGGGGTGGTGGTGGGGGTGGCGGCAAAATAGCAGTACAGCCTGGGCTGCGGAAACAGCCCCCGTGCCCACTGCCGGTCAGCCTGAGCTGTGGTCAGGCGGTCACGAGGGTAGGGGCCAGGGGGGGCTGTGAACTTTTGTTTTGGGGGGATCAATGTGTATGGCATCTCTGGAAACTGAGCCCCCAGGTGTCACGTCCAGCAAACAGGCTACAGTCCCTCCACCTGGCGGCTGTGGCACACGGGACCCGCCCCCCCCCCCAGCTCCCCAGAGAGTGAGACGCCTGACCAGACACCCCCCTGCATGGGTCAGCATGGGTCCCCTGTCAAAAGGGCCGACATCCAGCCAGGTGGGAGGGAACCCCTGACCCCCAGGCTTTGCCCAGGTCCCCAAACCTTCATCAGTCCCCTGTGCCACACAGGGACCCCAAAGCCTGTTGGGTGCAGCAGGAACTCAGGGCTCTATGGGTGGCCCCAGAAGTGGCACATCCCAAACCCGCTGAGGGTCCCCTGAGGAAGACCCAGGGTCCGGGGTCTCCAGGCCTGTGGCTAAAAACTTTCCCAGATGCTGGCAGGGTCCCTGAGGAGGTTCTGTGCCCGCTTTGCAGGTCCCTGGAGGGTTGCCAGCAGTGCTGGCACTTATCTGGGGGGGGGGACAGAAAAACGGGGGGGGGCCTTCAGAGGGCAGTCTGAGGATGGGGGAGACAACGCCCCAATCAGACAGCTCCATTTGTAAGGGAGCCCTCAGGTACTGTGGGGGCAGACCCAGGGCCCTTCCCAGTGTCCAGGCCCCGGGCAGCCCCTGTCTGGGTTTGGGGGACTCAGATTCCTGCCTCCCCTTATCGAAAGCTCCAAACCCCTCTCCTCTGCTTCCCTCCCCCTCTCCCCAGTGGCTCCTCCCCCACTTAGCAGCAGGGACTATTTGCATAATGCATGGCGCGTGAGAGCTCTAATGGCTGGGGAAACAGGGTGTCGTTAGTGGTTCCTTGGGAGAGAGTCTACCCGCGCCTCCCACGTGACCCCGCCTCCCTCATCGAAAGGCCACGGGCTGCTGGGAAGCAGGTGCCTGTGAGTGCTTGGCTGCTGCCCCAGGAGGGGCCGAGGCCGCGCCAGCCTGGGAGGGAGCCAGGCCAGGCAGAGGCGCGCCGGGGAGGGACTTTGCGGAACGCTCGCGTCCTGAGCCTCCATCTCCCGGCCCTGCTCTACCCAAGCCCCGCCCCCGGGCCCCGCCCCCAGGCCGCTTCCCGGAGGGGGAGGAGGAGGCTGCCGTCGGGGCGGTGGGAGGCTGAGCGGCGAGGCTGGGGAGGCCGCTGCAGCTGCCCGGGAGGTGGTCACGTCCTCACACAAAGGCAGCGGTGGAAGGGGGGAGAATACATAAAAATTACCGGCGCGGTAATTGCTTTTTATATAAATGTTCTTTTTAAAAGTTTTCCCCAGTGTGAAAGTCCCTCTTAAAAAAGAATAAATTCGCCGCACGCCAATTTATTCTGCGCCTGTGGATGGAGCATAATGGAGGCTCTGCCGTCGGCACCTGAGCGGAGGCAAGCGGCTGCCACTTGACGCGCGCGCCCTCTGCGGCCGCGCGGGCCGGGGTGGTGCACAGGGCCCAGCGGGGACGCGGAGCAGGCACCCCGACGGGGACTGACAGGTGGCGGGCGGCCGCGCGGGGGGCCTGGACACTGGGGGCCCCTTATTTCCTGGGGGCAGGAGAGGGGAGCTGAGGAGACAGGCTTTTCTAAGTCACTGCCGGGCCCCCTGGGGTGTGCGCCTTCTGGGTGGGGTGGGGTGGGGGTCAGGTTCTGCTCGAGGCCCACGCGCACTCAGACTGTTCCCGGAAACCAGGCCCCCCCTCCCGAAAACCCTGCAGGTTCTTCTCTCCTCTGTGAGATGGGACGGGGCTCCCCACCGAGCGTGGGGCTGGACACAACCTGGGTGTTCCCCACACAGGAGCTGTTGGCCCTGGTGGGGGAGGCAGACACACCGGGGTACGCAGGAGCACAGATCCACAGTCCCTGGGAGCCCCCTGCCCTCCCCACCGCAGGGCCACTGAGCAGCGAGCGTCAGGCAGCCTGGCTTGCAGGGAGGCTCCCAGGGCCCAGGGACACGTGTGTGTGTGTGTGTGTGTGTGTGTGTCTAACTGTGAGCTCCTCACCCATAAACGAGACTTCTCAGCTTCGCTAATTAACCAGTTAAGTAGTTCTCGCCTGCTCAGGGTGATGCAGGCTGGCAGCACCTGCCTCTCACAGCCCCAGCCCGTCCTGCGTGCACGCATGCACACACACGCCTGCTCACGCTGACACGCCGCACACAGGCCACGCACTCTCACCCACGCCCGCAGGCGTGCACACTCCCGCTGGCTCTCCACACATGGCACATGCACACAGGACCACGCTGTGGCACACATGCGCACATATGTGTACTTGTTCTCCACACCCCTGCACCCCCTTGCAGCATGCACCCAGGTCCAAAGCCCCCCAGAAGACACAAACACCTCCTTTGGGCGGTCCCCCTCCCCCAGCACATAGGCGTGTACATCCTCCTCAATGAGCACACACGTGTACCTCCCCCACGCCTATATGCATATGGGGTCACCAGGGGCCGACTGTGTCTCCCACTGACCAAGGGTCAGCAGGGGCCGGCTGCCTGCCACACCACGGTCATCGGGATATCGGGGCATGACCCTGTCCTTCCAGGAGCCGTGGCCTCCCCACCTCTCTCTCCCCCCACTGGAGAGAACACTGGAGAGAACGGATTGGAGGGGGTGGGTATAAAGTCGGGGAGAAGCAGGGGGTGGGAGAGGGGTGTCTGGAATGGGGGAATGAGGACAGTGACAGGAGGACTATGGAAACTCTGCTCCTGGGCCTAGAGCTTCAGGTTCCCCCGGGCCTGGAGAGAGCTGGACAGCCAGCACAGCCGTGTCAGTATCTCGTCTTCTCTCCTCCTTTGCACAGATAACATGACAGCAGGCCCCCCTGAGATCCCGCCCCTCGAGATGGAGGAGTGACGACGTTGACAGAGGTATACATACAGACATGTATAGATGTGACTATATTAACATATCATGATAGGGAGACAGGTCTATGTCCATGTATATCTATGTTAAACATTAGGGTAGCAGATGGACATGGGGCCTTTACTCAAGTCCTCCCTCAACGCAAGAGCACTGTGTTCTAATAACCTGGCATTCCGTGACGCTCACCTTCCATACAAGATCGCCGAAGACAAAGCGGGTGCATAAGCAAATGTGGTGAAGAAAGCTGATGGTGCCCGGCTGTCACAAGAGACAGCATCTGGGGTCTTCAAGGCCTGAAGTTAAACAAGCGTCCATCTAGCAGGGAAGCTTACAAAGTCCACATGGAAGAAGCACACCAGCCTGTGTGATCACACGATGTCGACGGGATCAGGTACCGGGCATCAGAAAACCCCAAACAAGCAATCATACCGATGCAAACGAGAGAAGTCAGAGTGGAGACCCAGAGCCCACCTGCAGACAAGTGGACATCCCTGCCAGAAGGGTCCCCAGGAAGGGATGAGGCAGTCAGGGCGCGGCATAGCACCGAAGAAACACACAGCAGTCCTCTCGTTCTTTCAGGCCTCCTCCCTGCGACCCTCATGACCTCAGTTCTACCCTACAGGTCCGACCAGACCAGAGCAGGGACTCTGGTCTACTGAAGAGACTTCAACACCCGGAATCCAGGACAGATAACCTCGGGGACAATCATGGGAGCAGCAGTCCCGTGAGGGGTGGGGGAGGGGGAACTGATGGCAAGGATTGGCGCGCACCTCCCCCCTCCCCAGGGAGATGAGCCACAGAAACGTGGGGGAGGGGTGATGTGCAGTATGAACATAACAATAATGTATAAGCTACCAAGGGTTTGGGAGGGTGGGGGAAAAAATGAGGAGCAGATACCAAGGGCTCGAGGAGAAGAAAAATGTTTTGAGAAGGATGATGGCAGCATCGGTACGACTGTGCTTGACACAAAGGAGGCATGGATTCTGACCAGAGCTATAAGAGCCCCCGGGAAAGTGATTTTTTTTTTTTATTAAAAAAAAAGAAGAAAACTCCTCTCTCCCAGCCCTGTCCTGCCCTGCGGTGCTGGGTCTTGGTGTCCCAGAGTTCTGTGAGGCAGAGGCAGAGGCCTGCCCTCTCCCTTCCTGACGCCGGCCATCAGACAGTAAGGAGCAGAGAACCCCTCTGTGCTAACCTTGTGCACACACGTGTGTGTGTGTGTGTGTGTGAGAACCCGCCTGTGTGCGTACACGGGCACCTGCACAAGGGCTGCACATCCTCCCCAGCCCCACACCCCTGGCAAGAGGCAGGCTGCTCACCCCCCAGGGTCTGCTGCTTGGGACGGATGGGAGGGGGCCTGAGGGGTCTCTCTAGGACCTCCTTGCCTCAGTTTTCCTCCCAGAACTACCAGGTCCCGGGGCTGGGGAGAGGTGTGGAGACCGCAGAGATCTGCGTTGCTCCCTCTGCCTCTGAGCTTACAAGGAGAGGGGTGCCCCCTCCCCCCGGCTCATAGAGGGGGGAGGCCGCCCCGAGCTGGTCAGAACCCGAGTGGGTGTCAGAACCAATCACTTCCTTGCCTCCGCCAAGTGCTCGGGGGCCCTGAATCTCAGGCTGTCACTGAGGCCTGTGGATGGGTTGGGGGCTGGGAAGGTGTTCAGATTGGGTCAGCTGTCCCCGGGGGCCCAGCACAGACACTCAGGCCACACTCATCCACTGTCCCCTTTCTAACCTTGACCATCCGACTGGTTCTCCTGCACTGGGCGTGGCGGCCTCAGGAAGTGGAGCCCAGTCCCTCCTCCATGGGCCACAGGAGCTGGGTCTCCAAGAGAGCAACCTCTAACTGTCCTGCTGCAAGGCCAGCCTCGCCAGTGGCCTGGGAGGGGGTCAGGCTGGTCATCAGAGCACACCCTGGTGCAGGAGCCATGCCCTGGAGAAGCTGAACAAACCGCCCAGAGTCCCAAGAGAGACGGGCCCTGAAGTCTCCTGCCCTTCATAGAATGTCTCTCCCTTCAGCAGAAGGTCTCTGGACACAGGCAGAGAATCTTCCAGCAGGTTGTAGAGCTGCACACCCAGGAAGAGCCCCGTTCCCAGTCCTGGCCTCAGTCACTCCATGCTTTTCTGACCCACTAACCTCCCTGTTCCCCGTGCCAACACCTGGGGCTGGCCAGAATCTGACAGCTTCATGACCCACTGCCAGCCGAGGCCTGGTCCCCTTCTGCATCTGCCTGGCTCGGGACGCAAGCTGACGACTGGAGGATGCACGGGTCATGGGTCTTTCCTGGGTGCAGATCTCTCCTCCTCACACAGCCCAGCTTCCCCCAGGGCTGCCGCTGCCAAGAGACCACCCACCGCGCTCATTTCTCCAAGTCCTGCCCGACCTGGGTGCCCCTGCTCTTCTCCCGCCCAGAGTCAAGGCGCCCAGGAGGGCATGTCTTGGGCACAGGAACTCAACAAAACCGCGACCCGTCCCTGGTGAGGCAAGGCAGCTGCTGGGGTTGGGGGGCGGGGGGAATCCACAAGTAGTGCCCCTGGCTACAGAGCACATTAACTCCAGTGCCTCTTCTTTGCTCTGCCAGAAGTTCCCCCCCCCCCCGCGCCCCCTGCTGGGAACAGACCTGGGACCTCACTGCAGATGGAAGGCACGCCCACGTGCATCTCATCTCTTGGCACAGGCTGGCAGCTGCTAATGCCTCTCCCCACCATGTTCTGCACCACGGGCCCGTCCCCCCAGAAACGCCTCTTTCCTTGACCATTGGTTCACTCAACACCCCTGGCCTCCACAGGAAGCTAACGCCGCCCCACAGGACTGTCTCAGAACCCCAGAGGCCGTCTCCCGGAGCAGCACCCTTTGGCCCGGATACCCTGATAAAACCCCAGGACTCAGGTGCTCTGGATGCCCACAGGCTTAGCCCCAGCTAAGCCAGGTCCCCTGTGCCTGGAGGTTCTTCTTGGCGTCCTTACACTCCCCGTGACCAGGGAGGGGCAGCCCAGTAGGGGCCTGGTCCAGAGGGTGTGTGTGTGTGTGTGTGTGTGTGTGTCTTCAGGAGTCTGGTGCCCGTGAGTGGTGTGGCCAGCGTGAGCCAGCATCCCTGGGGCAGGGCAGGACCCCAGGCCCCCTCCTTTGGGGTTGGGGCTGGAGGCTGGTTCCCCACACTCCTGCACCCGCTGACCTGCCTTGGACAAGCTTCTCTGAGAGGAGAGGGCGGTCCTCCTGCAGGCTGCGGAGGGGCGGGGCGGGAGCGGGACCAGAAAAGCCAAGTCTCTCTCTCCCCCCAGTATGCCCGAAGTTGGGTCCCGACTGTGGGGGTGATGGGAGAGGGCCAAAGGAGGGGAGGGGAGCAGGCTGGGCTGGGAGCACCGGCCGGGCTCCCCAGCACCGGCTCTGTGCACCCCATTATGCTCTGGCGGCGGCTGCTCCGTGTTTCAGACACACTCCCAAGAGTGGCCCCCCCACCCGCCCCCGCCCCGCGCCTCCCGCTGGGTGCGGAGCACGAGGACCATATGGAGGGAATAATAAGACAATTAACTTTCCATTAAAGAATAATATATGTGGGGTTTTAGGGAGCTGAGCGGCAGCAGTCCCCACCAGTGGAGTATTTCACACCGCGCCCCCCGCCGCCCCCACCCGGACGTGCCCCACATCCTGATCGTCTGCGCCAGGAGACTGAGGTTGCCGCTGGGTCTCGAGGGAGGAAGGGAAGGAGGGAGGCGGTGGCATGGTGGGTGGGGGTGCTCTGGGGCATGGTGAGGGGTTGTGGGGACCCCAGATAGGGGCTGCAGTGGGCTCTCACCACTCCCACCCGAGGCCCGGGTGCAATGGGGGTCTGCCTGGCCGTAAGCTGCAGACCTGCCTCTTGGGGTGCATGCCCTAACACTGACGGGTCCCTCACCCCGCCTGGGCCTCTGAAGGCTGTTTTTGACCCCTGCCACCTTCCAGCCTCCTTGTCTATGTACCCTCCCCCCCCCCCTGCCCCTGTGCACTGGTCTTGGGGCCCTGCTGGGGAATGCCCAACCTCCCAGGGCACCCTCTCCCGAGAGGTGCAACCACAGCCTCGGGCGCACACCTGGAACCAGTCTGTGGGCTGCACCCCTGGGGTGGTGGTGGTTGATGCCGCACAGGGGAGAGGGGTGGGGGAGATCAGGAGGGGCGCTGCCCACCTCTCCGAGGCCCCGAAGTGACCAGACTTTGGCCTGTGCCAGGTCCAGATGGGGTGCTCTGCAAATGGTCACTGCACATTCCCAGGGCTCACTGAGCAGAAGAGTGGGTACAGGGGGCTCACTGAGCAGATGACGGGGTACAGGGGGCTCACTGAGCAGACGATGGGGTGCACAGGGCTCACTGAGCATAAGAGGGGGTGCAGGGGACTCACTGAGCATAAGAGGGGGTACAGGCGCTCACTGAGCATAAGAGGGGGTGCAGGGGCTATGCACCATCCTGAGACAGAGGCTGCTCCTGAGGGCCGGACTCACTGAGTGTCCCTAGAAGCACAGCTGTGTGGGTGGGTGGAGCAGATGGGGGTCTCCTGAACCTGCTCTCTAGCCAGGTGGGGGAGGGGCTGCCTGTGGCTCCTCTAGGCTGGGCCTGTTTCTCTGCCTTGACTGGCCTCTCTACCACAAACCCCTCACAAGGTGGCCAGGAGCCCCCCGGGTGCAGCTTGACCCAGCCCGGGGCCCTGGCCACAGCCTTCCCACGAGGTCGGCGGGCACTCTCTGAGGGCCGTGTCGGGGCCACTGGTTCTTCTTGGTGTCTGACCACGAGTCCCCCTGCTTTGCTTTCCCACCAGGACCCTAGCCTTCTCCTAGGGGCACCCAGTCGGGAGGGGCGGGGACCCTGGCCGCACCCCTCAACGTGACCTGGCCTTCCCAGTGGGCAGACCTGCCCCACTCACATCCTTCTCTGAGGACCCCCAGGCGCCTGATGAATTATTCAGCCTGATCCTCTCATTATGTAAATGAGCCCAGAGCCCAAGCATATGCTCCCTGCTCCCCCGCCCCCCCGGGAGGGGAGGGGGGACAATATGGTGCTGAGGGGGGATGGTGGAGAAGGCGTGTGGGAGTCATTACTCAGCACCCTGGGCTGCACGGGCAGGCTGTGGGCCCACACCTTTCTGGCCTGTGGGGGCAGAAGTGGCATGGTGCCAGGGAGCTAGTAGGCTGGCTGGGGGGCAGTGTCAGGAGCTAAGCGTGGGGGAGGGAATGACACAGGAGCTCCCATTAGCCCTGCCCTAGCCTGCCGTGGGGGCTTCATGTCAGCACGCCCAGCCTGAGAGGGGCTCCCCAGGGTGCTGTGTGAGATCAATGGAGTGGAAGACACTCCCCCCAAAGCCATGGTCTGCACTGTCTGCACCTTGCCACTGCCAGCCCTCCTGGGACCTCCCTCTTTGGGTGGGGGCCAGGGTAGGGGCGGTCAAAGAGGGCAGCCCTGGGTGTGTGGGGGGCAGATTCAGGGCCGCCCCCACTGCAGTTACTTGGGGGCAGCTCAGCTGGGCGAAGCAATGCCAGGGCCCCCCGGGAACATGTGCAGCTGGGTCAGGCCTCTGCTCCAAGCATCTTCCGGAGGCCCCAGAGCCAGCCAGGGCTGGGCACTCGGGCTCCCAGCGTGCACTGGGAGGAGGGAGAGGACTTCAGCCTGGGCCTGGGAGGGTTTGGGGGGGTGGGGGGAGGAGGGGCGGCCTCCTGTCTCTCTCCCACCCTCATGGACTGTCCTCTTTCTCTGGAGCCTCTCCTCTGTCCTCCCCACCCCCACCCTGCCAGAGTGCCCTGTGCCAAGCAGCAGCCCCAGAGCTGTCGGCGGGGAGGTAAGTGGCTGAGGAAGCAGGTGAGAAAAACTGGAGCAGGACACAGCCGCGGGAGAGCTGGCAGCCTTGGCGGGCAGGAGGGCTGCCAGGAAGAGCCGGGAACGCCAGGTCAGCACTTTCCCTCTGCCGCCTGCCCGGGCTGGCCACAGCCACGGCCACAGCCACAGCGATGGGGGCCCTGCTGGCCCCTGCCCACCGCCGCCGCTCCTCCTGTCCACTCTTGCAAAGGACGGCCCGTGCCCTGGCAAGGGAGTCGGAGCCCCAGGCCCAGGCCCGGCAGGCTGGCTCTCTGTGCCACCAGCCAGCTGCGTGACCTTGCTTCCTGCAGGAGAGCGGGGGAGGGGGCCTGCTCCTTGGCCCAGAGTCTGGAAGCACGCAGGCGCCACCAGGAAGGACGGAAGGAGCCAGCATATTCTGGGATAGAGAATCATTGACAGGGAAATTCACTCGATTTCTAGAAAGGGGGCGAGCTTGTCTGGGCTGGGGTGGGCAGGGTGGCTCCAGACGCCTAGGGATGTGTGTGCGCGCGCGCGAGCGTGTGCGTGCATGTGTGTGCTTCTCACCTATAAACGGGACTTCTCAGCTTCAAGACGTGTGCCACGCCGAGGGTCTGGGGAGGGTCTGGGGGTGCACCCTGGCCCAGGGCACTGGCAGCACGCCATGTTGAGCCTCCACCTCTGGGCCTCCATCCCCCTGCCCCCCCCCTCCCCACAAAGCTTGATGCCTCAGGCAGGTGCGGGTGGAGGCAGCCATGCCCCTGTTGTGTTCTCAGCCAAGTCTCGGGGTCCGTGCTGCCTGAGTGGGTGGCAGGGGCAGCGTCACGGGGCGTGTGGGCACCTCACACCCCCGGACAAGACATGGACAGCACCCCTGCCAGGCGGGGGAGGGCAGAGGGGAGGGTTCTCCTTCATGCTAACCTCCTACACGGCTGCCTGGACAGTGCCCACCGACAGCCCTGTGCTGTTAGTTCCTGAGACGTGACGGACTCTGCTTCCAGAACCTCCTTCTGGGGAACGCGCTGCTGGCCCCGGTCCGGGCCCCTGCACGGCGGCAGCACCAGGAGCCCACGGCCTGGCGGCCACAGTTGCAACCTTCTGGGGGTGACGGATGGCCTGCTCTTCGAATCGCTATTTCAAATATTAACATAATCTCCCGGGATGAATGTGGCCGCTCTCGCTTAATCAATCACCCCGCCACCCTCGATCGTCCTCCCTGGGAGCAGGCTCCTGGAGCGGGTGGGCTGGCCCTGCTGGGACGGCCTGTGGATAGTGCGTCCCGGCTCCGCCTCCTGCCTGAAACGCACACTCACCCCTGGAGCCTCCCCGGAGCCCTGGAGACGCCCACGGGGGGGAGGGGGGGGTAGCCATCAAACACTGGGGTCCCCCAGCTCTGCCCCACCTGGAAGAGCCTCTCTGCAGGGGACCCTGCGAGTGGAGCCAGGCTTACCTCTCGGAGCTGCTGGACGCCCCCAAAAATGCGCATCACGCCCTCGATCTCTTGCTCCAGGCGCCGGGCCCAGTGCTGCATCCTGCAAGCAGAAGGGAGAGAGGAGTCAGGAGACCCACCCGTGGGGGACGGCCCGCCCAGGCCCGGGACAGCCACGGCTGTGAGGTCGACTTTCACCAGGGGAGAGGCAGAGGCCTCTCGAGGCCTTTGAGTTCAGCCCTGGTGGCCCCAAACGCCGTGGGGTGTGGGGGACTGTGGGGAGGGGTGCAGGGGGAGCAGAGAGGGAAACCAGTTTAAATGCACCGCCTCCCTCCGAGGGAGGTCAACAGCTCGAAGACGCCTGCAGGGAGGCCATTTTTCACAAGCCTTTCATGTGGCTGGCGGGCTGCTCTGAACTGAGGAACTTCTGCACTGTGACAGGAGGGAGGGCACCAGGGGGGCTGGCTGGATCTCAGCACCTCTCATCTCCATCAGTCCCTGTGGGCCCCTCTGATGTGGGCAGAGGCCAGTCTCTGAGATGCCCCCCCTTCCATGGCTGTCAGCATGTTGCCCATTGCAGGGTCTGTCACCTCGGCCCTTTCTGGAGGGCCCCACAAGTCCTCACCACAGCCCCGCCCACCATCCACCCCCCCCCCACCCCCTTTGCAGGTCTCCCTCTGGCAAGGGTCCCCTTGGGGTATGTGTCAACCCACCCATAACTGCTGCCCCCTCTGGAGTGCGACTGTAGTTTGAGGACACCTCTCGGGGTGTCACAAAGGCTCGTCAAGGACACATCACTCGGAGGCCCTATAGCCATGGCATGCAGGACGGGGGAGGGGCAGTGCCCTGGCCCCACACCCACCAGCAGGACAGGAGCTGCGGAGGGAACGTGGACCCACTCACACCCCTTGTGGGTCCCCCCACCCCTCAGATCAGTCGAGCAAAGGCCTCCGGGCCCCTGCCCAGGGCCAGCCACAGAGACGTTGGCCAAGGCCGGGGCCACTCTCTCCTGAAACCACGGCTTTCTGAGCCGAGGTCCCCTGACATGCTGAAAATGCACCCGGCTTCTCTGTGCCCCGCCCCCAACCTGCTCCTGCTTTGCACAGAGGTTTGGGTAAGTCACCGGTCAGGCAGAACCAGCTCTCCCCGCAGCCACAGGGGCCAGGAGCAGGGGGCTCCCTGCAGGGGGCCGCCCCGGGCCCCCATGGCTGCTTGGGGGCCTCAATTTCCTTTTGACACCCTCGTCCATCTGCAGAGCCCAAGCCTCGGCCTGGCCCCTGCCCCCACCGCCCCCCGGCCCGTGGCTGAGGGCTGAGACCTTGCCATTGTGTGCCCAGGGCCGGTTGGCATGGGAACTCGGAGCAGGAGGCGGGCAGATCACTAATTGCAATTTGCCAAGCTGAATGTCAGGGCCGTGATGGAAAAAAAAATCAACATCAAAAGAAAGAGGTATTAGCTCCGGCTTGTTGCCGGCTGAGCCTCAGCCCGGTCCCACCTCCGCTCCCAACCACAGGAGGGAAGGCGAGCTTAGCCAGCCGGGCTGGAGGCCCTCCACTGGGCACAGAGGGGCAGCCAGGCCGCGGTCGCAGTCGGGGGTTCGGGGAGGGCAAGAAGCAGCAGAGAACCCACGGCCTGCGCAGCCCGGCCCTGGCCCCAGGCACGGGTCACTTAGCCTGGCCCAGGGTGGACAGTGTGGCCACGGTCCATGCCCAGCCAGGCAGGTGCGGTGGCGGCGGTGGCAGCAGTGGCAGAACAAGCAGCCCTGGATCAAGGAGGAGCCCATCTCGTGAGCCCCAGCCCGGCCACACAAGGTCCAGACGCCACGCAGGGTCCCTCTTGCACGGGACAGCTAGTGGGCACTGACCACACCCACTCCCCTTCTCCACGCCACGGTCTTCACTGCGCTGCTGTTGAGGACACGGATTTGACACGTGGCGGCCTGCACGTGGCCTGTCCACACACACAGCCAGGGACAGAAACGTCCTCGGTCAGGGGAAGCCACCTTGTCCGCCCCGCCACTCCCCCGTGGACACTCACTCTCCCCTCAGGTCCCCATCAGATCTTCTGTGAAGCTGTTGTCACTCTGATCCCCTGTGGGCAGTTCCTCAAAGAGCCCCTGCTCTAGGCAGACCTCCCCCCCCCGCCCCCCACATGAGCTAAGGATGAGGTGGGGAGAACTATTCGATGGGAGGCTTCAAGGTGACCTCTGGGGTTCATTCAGCAGTCTCAGGGGGTTGGGTGCCCTCCGAGTCACTCCAAAAGTCCAGCCACTTCCTCCCCAACTTGTTGGGAAGAAGCTGACCCCCAGAGGGTCCTGCCAAGGTCACCATACCAAGAAGCAGTGCAGAGAGGGCTATGGGCAGTCCGCTTGGAAGTCCACCTCTGGGCTCATGCCAGGGTCCTGGGAGCCCGAGAGGGGCCACAGTGGACATCTTTAAACCTCGGGATTTGGCAAACGCTGCAGATCCGGGGTTCTCAAACTCCTGGACACGGTGACCGACGGATCCCACCCCTGGCTGTTGACCAAGGTGCACACAGGTCTCCAGGTAGAGTACAGATGAGGATGGTGATGATGACAGCTGGAAGAACAGACCTGGTCGCCCAGGTTCCCGTGTGTCCAGACAGCACTTTCTGACGAGTCACCGTCCTTCTACTTAAGAAAGATGCTTCCACACCGAAAAACCCCACCAGGGCCCGAATTCAGGATAAGGAACCGTTCTTTCCCAAAGAAATTCTCTCTTCTCTTCTCTTCTCTTCTCTTCTCTTCTCTTCTCTTCTCTCTCTCACGCATACCAGCCCACATCACCGTCTCTCCACCCTGACCCCAGCCCAAGTAGCACCGGGTGTGTCCTTGGGCTCCAGGGACTGGCACCTGGGTGCTCTCTGCTTCAACCCTAAAACCTGGCTTCCTGGGCTTAAGGCACCGCCTGGAGTCCGGCCTCATGCCCGACTCAGCACAGGCGGGAGAATCAGTGACTCCGGAGACCCACTGAGAACAGACGCCCACGTGCTCCCAAATCAGAAACGGAGCATGGTGGATGGCCTCACGTGTCTCTGCCACGTGGTCCCGTGCATGCCAGGGTTTGACCCGTGTCCAGTGGTGGCTCTCAGGGGTGGCCGCAAGCACAGTGGGGGTGGGGAAGAGGGGGAGGGGAGACTGTACACCTGCAGTGGTCCTGCCCCGAGAAATGACCCTGGAGAAATGACCCTCCAGGCCAGGTACAGGCCTCCCCACTCCAGCAGAATGGCAAGGGTGGGGTGCAGAGAGGGACCCCTGCCCCTGCTGGGTCAAGGCAGACAGGCAAATCCAGGCAGGACTCTCAGTCACTTGGGCCCATCTGACGGCTCCCTGTGTTTTCATGGGCTCTGTCCAGGGATGGCTCCCTTCTGGCATCTCTCTGAGCATCAAGTTAGCAAGACGGCGAAGGGCAGGGGCGGGGAGGCACGGGTGCTGTGGAAGCCCACAGCTGGAGCCTGGGTGCTGGCCACGCCACATTCCCACCCACCTCGCGGCTCAGCTGGAACTGTGCGGCCTCCCTCGGGCTCGGCTGCTGCCCTGGCCTCCCTCTCTGTGCGTGGGGTGAGAGCGGCCGTTTTCCCTTTGCTGACTGCAGAAGCCAGGACGGCAGCAGGACAACTGGACAGCTGGGAGCGGGATGCTGGGCCAGACAAGGCCCCTGGGGAGAGCGTGGCAGAGTAGCTGCGCTTGTGGGTGGTGGCTGGGTGCTTATGCGCTGGGCTGCGGCCTGCTCTCTCGTGATTGGGATTGAGGAGCCTCCCGCTCTGAGGCTGGGGAGAGGGGACCCCAAGGCCCAGGGCGGAGGGTGTGAGGGGGCAGATGCAGGCAGCCGGAGGGAAGAGGGAGAAAAAGCCCGTGTGCAGCAGTAGCAGCAGCAGCAGCAGCAGAGATTAAACTGTTACCAGTTGTTAATTTTATCCGAGAAGTTGTTGATCGGAATGTGATTTAATTGTACAGTATAATCCAGGCTTTTGGAATAAATTATGCAGAAAACTCATCCATAATTAAACAAATCACAAAACCAGAGACAGGTGACAGGGCAGGTTCACCCTCAGAGGGCACGGGTGGGTGTGGGGGCTGGACCCAGCGGAGGAGGGGGAGGGGAGCTCTGTTACCCCGGCAGGCAGGGGCAGGCTGGGGAGGGGCTGGGAGCGGTGGGGCTGAGGGCTGCTGGGAGTGGGGGCTTCCCCACAAGGGGAAGCCAAGCCATGGGCACCTCCAGACTCTGCTGTCTCAAAGCCTCCTGGCCACTTAGAGCTAGTCCTGCTGACTCTCCCACTCCCCAGGGGGTGGGGGGTGCACACAGGCTGCGGCCCTCCCAGAACCCAGCGGGGCTATGAGGGGCAGAGGGGAGGGTGGGGGAGGCCCCTGGGAACTCAACTTGACAGTGGGGGTGGGGACAAGAGGGAGGGTGGGGGTGCCAGGTGTACACATGTTTTGGGGGCTGCCGCAGCTGGGGGAGCCCACAGGCCTCTCTTCTGCTTCTCTCCTGACAGGCTGGCCACTTGTCTGGCGGGCTCTGGGGGGAGGCCACGATGTCTGTCAACCGCCTGACCACCTCCCACTGGGTGCCTTGGAGTGTCTGAAGGTACAGACAGACAGACAGGCGGGAGGGGGAGGGGGCGCCGCGGACAGACGGGGAGACACCAAGGGCCGTCTGCACAGACAGCAGGAGAGCTGGGAGGGGAAGCTGACCTGGGCCCAGGAACAGAGCCGCTGGTGGGTGGGCAGCTGGTGCCACTCCCCGGGGAGGGCGTGCCGCCCCCACCAGCTGCTAAAGCTCATGGGGCATCGGGCCTGGCAGCTTAGGGAGGCGCTGGGCGGGTCCTCCCTGACGCTGGGCAGATGCCCCCCTGCATGCCGACTGAGCAGGAGATGCAGCTCTGGGTCTCCGGAGACCAGGTGGGCCCTGCTGGGCCTCTGCTTTCCCATCCAGAAGACGGACATCTTGCCACCTCCTGGAACTCAGAGACAAGGGCACGCAAGGGAAGCTAGAGGGGGTGGCTGCCCACCCCAGACCCAACCAGAAGGCGGAGCTGCTCTCCCCACAGTCAAGCCCCCCCCTCACTCTCGCAGCCGCCCAGCTCCCTGAGTTTGCTCAGGGGCCTGCAGCAAGAGAAGGGCAGGGTCTCCAGTGACCAGGGTCCTTCCAGCTTGTCCACTCCAGCCACAGTACCTTGAAGGGTCCCGAGGCTGGGACAGTCCCTCCCCACCCCTGGTCTCCTAGGCAGATGACCTTGGTGGGAGGCAACAGATTGGCCACCGGGCCTGACGTCCGAGAGGCCAACTGGGCCGAGACACTCCGGCCTCCAGGCTCAGGATGCCTCAGAAGGGAGAACGGTCCGCAGCGGGCACTGGGCCCACACTGCACGGGCCGGGAGGGAAACTGAGGCCGGGGCAGGCCAGAGGCATGCTTGCTCAGCTGACTCGCTGTGGAAGAAAGCTCCCACCACCGCGCCAGCAGGTAAACTGAGGCACGGGGCTCAGAGGGATCCACCCCATCTCCCACCTGTCTGGGTTCTGTCCGGGGGACGTGGTTCCTGATGGCAGCCACAGGGTCCCCCGCAGGTGCACCCCCGCCGCCCTGTCTGGTGCACACGGGTGTCACCAGGGACCCTCAGAGACCCGGAGGGGCTGGGGAGGCTTGAATTAGCCCAAATCCATCGGCCTCGATCGACTCTTCCGTCCTGCGTGCGCCTTGGGACCCTGCCCAAATTCCACTCCTTAATGAGGTTAATAATTACGGGCTGTCCTTTCTTTCTTTGCCGGGCAAGAGCTCCCACCTTCTCATTGGCACACGCCTGTGCCTCGCTCCCCCCCCCGGCCCCGCCCCCTCTATGAACAGTCATCTGGTGTAATTAGGGCTCCAGGCCAAGCAGAGCATTTACTCCTGACTGGGGAGGGAAGTGGGGAGGGAGAGAAAGGAGCAGGGTCACTCCTGGGCCTGGGAGAGCCCACGTGGCCCAGACAGGAGTAAAGTGGGTCCAGGGTCCTGCCTTCTGCCTCACCCCCACCTGCGCAGACAGCCAGCACCTGCACCCAGGGAGGGCTGCCTGCAGGGAAGGGCCCCAGCCTCCTGGCACAGGTGGTGCGGGGTAGAAGGTGGGCTTGGCCCGAGTCGTGAAGGGAACACCCCTCCCACTCTGGGGCATCAGCTGGCAGCCCTGGGGGGGGGGGTCCCACATCCTTACAGCCAGAGCCGGGGGGCGGGGGTCTTGCTGCTCAGTTCTTTCCCCGCCCCTGGCCCCTGATGATCCAGAAGCGGGATGGGCCCTAAGAGGAATTGCTCCAGCTTCCACAGGCGCCAGCTCTGTCCCCGATGCCCCTGCAGTGGTGGGGGCGGGGGAGGGGGCTGGAGAAGGGGTGTGGAGCAGGAAAGAAAACTCAGCAGTGGGAGGGGGGGTTGCTCCGTGGCAAGCAGCCCCCAGAGGCAGGTGGCAGGGCTCAGCCTGGGTCTGAGGCCAGGGGCCATCTCGGCAGCAGCCCCCGGTAGCGGCGATTAGCCAGACCTGCTGTGGGGCCAGCACTCAGCTCTGAGCCATGTTCTCCCCTCTACAAGCCCCTCGGGGAGTCATGTCTCAGGGTTCAGGCTGGGGCCTCCCCGCCTGGAACTGTCCCCCCACAGTGCCAAAGGGCAGGGGCCTCCTGCTGTCCTCAGACGTGGATGCTGAGGCCCAGAGCCACTGAGTGATAGGCCCAGGTGAGTGAACCCCACTGGGCAGTGCAGACCTGTTTCTGCAGGACACCCAGCTGCTCACCTGCCAGGACCGGCCATCAAGAGTGGACGAGCCTCCCAGAGGGCAGGCATCCCTCACCTGGACTTACCCCCTGGCTTCCCGATCCACTCCCTCTGGATTGCACACACACACACACACACCTGCCTCTCTGAGGCCAGCTGCTCACACCCCAACAGCCTCCTGGACCCACAGCCGCCTCCTCTTCTGCCTCTCCACAATAATCCCCGCCTGCTGTGACCCCCCCTCCCACTTTAAGTGGCGCTCCCCCAGCATCCCCCCCCCACTTGCCCCCGTGGGGTCCTTGTTCTAGCTGGCTGGATGGCCTCCTTCTGAGCTGCCTGCCTATCTGACTGCCAGGAGCCTCCTGCCCCCACCTGGACCAGCTGGCTCTTTCCTGTCCCCCGCATGGGCGTGGCTGCCCCAGGTGCAGGTGGGCAGGTGGGCAGTGCAGTGGCTGCCCCAGGCTGGCCCTGGAAGCCCTGGCTTTCCCTGGCCCTTCTTGGCATGAATTATTAAGTCTCCTTTGGGATGAGCCGGTCCCGGTCCGTGGCTTCTGTGCATAATTCATAGCCTCCAGCTCCTCCTGCTGCTGGATCTAGTTCCCAGGGCTTCCCACAGGCACTCCCGGCGCTTCTCTCTGTGCCTCAGTTTCTCCTCTATGGGCGGAATGGAGAGGGGCCACCTTGGTGGGTTTCAAATCACCAGCTTTGCTTTTTCCCAATAAAACCCCACCTGCATGCCCACCTCTGACCTCCAGGAGCAGCTCATGGGCAGGCCTTGGCCCTGGCCGGCAGCATGGGGGACATGGCTGTTTCAAGGGCCTGGACGCAGGCCGCATGGGCCTCTTCTGCTCCCTTCCCCTTCACGGCTGTGCCTTCCTCTGGCTGCACTATCCTGGCGAGGGAGTGTGACAGGCAGGAGATGGGGCACACGGTTTCCGAGGCCTGAGTCTCGCTCAGGATGCAGTCAGCCAAGGGGCAGGGCTCACAGGCTCCATGAACTGGGACACAGGGAGGGGCTCAGGCATCGGGCACTGGCTGGAGATCTGCCCCTTTCTCTGCTCCCCAGACCCCGATCCTGTCCTGAGCCCTGCCCCAGGCACCAACGCAGGTCACAGTCAACTGTTCATATGGCCCAGGAAGCCAGGTCCTGCAGGAATGGTGGACACAGCAGGTCTAGTGAGCATAGCAGGGACAGCAGGAACAGAAACAGTGCCAGGCCCGTTTGGCAAATGAGGCTCAGTGAGGCTGGGGCTGGGCATGTCACTGCATTCATGCCACCCGTGTGCTCCCCCCCCACATGGGCGGGGAAGGGGTGCAGGCAGCCCAGTATCCCCTGGCCCCGGTGGAGGTCACCCGGCGAGCTCCAGTCACTGGGTTCCTTCCATGGAACCAGCAGCTGAAGGCTGACTGTGTGTATGTGGGAGCGGGGGGAGGGGCGGGGAACGGACGGGGGAGGGGGTGTACGATAGGCCCCGTCCCTGTGTCACCAGGCACTGTCCAGCGTCGATGATTCACACACCCTCCTGCACATCCTCCCCACCCCCAGCGTGAGTCAAATCCTCACCGAGCCACAAATAGCTGTCCTCTGCATGCGTCCTCCTCGAGAAAGATGGGAGAAGAGCTCCCCCCACCCCCACCCCGGGCAGAGACCCCCGCGGGCGCTCACAGGGCCTCCAGCCAGCAAGGCCAGCTCTGTCCTCTGGGTTTGTCTCTTCTCTACCAGAAAGACTTCCCGGACAGCCCTCTCCCTCCCCCTTGGCCTCCCGGTCCTCATCTCACTTCCCCAAGATTCCCCTCCTGCCCGGGAGGGCGCTAGGCCCCCTGACAACGGCCCCTGCAGAGGTCACCCGTGGGGACCACTAGTCTGCGCCGTGGAAGCACTTGGGGTGGCGCCTCCATACACTGTCTCCCCAACGCGCCCCACAGGGACCCTGCAAACGAGGTGTGGACGACTCTTCACTCGGGGACTGGTCCCGTTCTCCCTCAGCGGGGCGTCTGAGTGAACCGTCTTAGGGGGGAGGGGGAGAGTTGCCCACAGAGTGTGGGCCGGACCCCCGCATCAGGACCACGAGGTGACGGAGCAGAAACCTTCCCAGCTGCAGACGCGGAGAGCTGAGGGCTGATGTGCAGAGGGGAGCCGTCCCGCCAGGGATGGGAGCGCGGTGGGGCTTGTCCAGAGGCCAGGGGCGTGCGGTTGAGGACCGAGGGCCCCCGGGAGGCACACCTGCGGCCTGGCTGCAGAGAGGCCCTGCTGACCGCGCCTGTGCCCTTCTCACCACATGTGGGCTCGCAAATCAATCAATCCCGCCACTCGAGCCCGGCCTGGCAGCTCGGGAAGGCCATGCCCCGGTCAACAAAGCCAGCCGGGAAGCAGGGTGTGGCGGGAGGACAGTCCCTCAGGGCGCCCCCCAAAAACTGACCATAAGGCCACCCGCTGCGGCCAACCTGGGAGGAAGGCTGCTGCCCCCATTTTCCAGACGAGAAAAGCCAGGCCCCGCCCATCCATCTGTCTGTCCGTCCATCTGCGTGGCTGCTCACGGCACAGGGCAGGGGTGCCACCTCCTGTAATAATGCCCGGGGCCCCCCACGCCCCCCCATCCCCATCTCAGGGTGCTCAGAAGCTCACAGATGATGCCGTAATGACGTGGATGTCACATTTCTTAGGTGCCGTCAAGACCGGCCACGAAATCGTTTTGCAAAACCGTCCCGTGTAGAATAATATTATTGGTTACAGCGTTATTAGGAACTCAGGGCAATCCTCTTTAGATTTCTTCCTCTCCCTCGCCGTCCTTTCCTTTAATGACTGCTTCATTCTGAGAAAAAGTTATCGACATAGGCTCACGGATACTAATTACCGCAATATTGTAGCTAAAACACCAGAAAATTTGACAAAACCAGCGACTATAAAAGACACCGGCAGCGACGAGGAAGCGGCAGCACGTGCGTGGAGGGGGGACGCCCGCGGGAGGCCTGACCCTCATTAGCGGTTCAGGAGGGAGATGCGCACAGAGCGGCTAGTCTCGGCCTGGGGACCGGATGCTGGGCTTCCGGAAAGTGTTACTGTTCCAACGGGAAGGTGGTTTTTGGAAACAAAATAACACTGTGCCCAGACCCTGCACAGAGGCTCCCAGACAGCCTTCAGTGTCTCCCGCCCGCACCCGTCCGTCCGTCCGTTCTCAGGACTCAACATGTGGTCTCCTCTCCAGGAAGAGGTGGCCCTGGGCAGCATGATTGGGGGGGGGGTGGCCCTCAGAGCTGGAGAGGGGAGGGGAAGCAGACGGCAGGGAGTGCTCCCAGGGTCCTGGAGACAGCTTCTTCAGTTCAGTTCACTCATTCGTTCCACAGAGACTAACCAACCAGTGCCTCCCAGAAGGGGTCCCCAGCCCTCTGCCCTCCATACTGAGATCTTCATGAAGGGGGGGTCGCGTGCAGCACAGAAGACTGAGGCTCCCCCAGCCGCCCCCCTCCTCCCAATGTCAGTGTCTGGAGGTTACTCTAATTTTCCCACCATCGCCCTTTCTCCCAACTAAGTGGGGACTCCCAGCTGTCCCCAAGTCTGCCGACAGACGCGGTCACTCAGAGGCCGTCTCCGAAGCACAGAGCAGCCCCAACCCTCCCCTCAAGCCCATGCACGACCCACAGCCGCCCTGCGCCTACATGCCCCCTCCAGGGCTTCCAAGGCTATGACTTCTCAGTAGAAGCCCGTCTCTATCCTTCAGAGCAGCTGGAAGTGAGCTGCCCACCGGGTGACCCCGAGGCCACTGGGCTCCCGGGTGACACAGGGGGACCACGGAAAAGCTTTGATCTGCAGCTCCATTTCAGAGACGACCAAGTGGAGACTGGCAGGGCACAGACAGAGGCTCACCCACTCCCCAGCCCCTGCCTCCTCCCGGTGGGGCCCCTAGCAGGCAGAGCCAGGCCCCCTCCTCGCCTCCCCCCGCTCCTCTGTTTGAGAGTAATGGGCCCCTGCATACGCCACCAGTCTGGAAATCACCTGTGAAATATATTTCCCCGGCGCGGCCTCGGAAACCTTGTAAATCACCCGACTTAATGTCCTCAGGGAGTGTCCCTGCCCCCCTCCCCTGTTGCTCTGTGCCGGGGGACATGGGCCGTGAGGTGCCCCACTTAGAAGCACCAACATCTGGGGAAGACGGGGAGTCCAGGGGTGCCACAGCCCAGGCGGGGGCGGGGCTGGTGGTGGCAGCATCTGCCAGGCCGGATGGGTCCCACCAGGAGCTTGGGAAACTGGGGTAGATCAGCACGGGACGCAAGTCCCTCCCTCACCCCGCGGGCACCCTGTGCTCTGCGTGTGAGTGGCTCACCCCCCCCAAGAACGGCCGCCCTCTTCCTCCCCACAACACCCCCCCTCCTCAGCTCAGCCCCCTGCACTCCCTGCTCAGCGGGAGCGTCAGCCCAGCTTCCAGCCTTCCACCTGGCAGCCCGCTCCACTGCCTCGGAGGTCCCCGGGAGGTCCAGGGACGTTCCGGGGACAGTGAGGGACAGGCAGAGGTCAGCCGGGACACGGTGGGCCCTGCTTCTCAGGTCACTGCGTGCTGGGGCATCGTCGGTGCCTGGTACACCTCCGTGGACAGAAGGGGGATGCTTGCTGCCCTGATACCTGCCTCCCAGCCCAGCCCGGCCCCCCCGGGGCAGCCCCTCAGCCATGGTCCCCACAGCACAGCCTCGCCGACCAGGGTGCTGGCTTCAGGGATGGCAGCTGTCACACCTGCAGAAGCATCAGAAATAAAGTGACCAGATTTTACCCAGGACACCATGGACTGGAGGGAGTGGGGAGGTTCTTGATTAGAAATTTGGTCTATACGGAGCAACAAAAAATTTCATAGACCTACTCCCACCACTGGAGAGCAGTGATGCCCCCCCAAAAAAAATTCATAGAACACAAAAATAGTATTGTAATATATTTATTTTAATTTTAAAACGCCGTGGGACTTGGTTAAATTGTTAAAAAGTGGGATGTCTGGTCACTTTAATTAGAAAGGACATGACCCTGGGACTGAGGGGGGAGGCTCAGGGGAGCCTGGGGACAGAGAGCCTGAGAAGGGGGAGCCAGGGGAGGGGAGGCACCAGGATAGCAGTCCAGCAGGCCCTGCTCCCCAGGTCCCCAACCACTGGATTGCACTGGTCTCTTCCTCCCTGAGGTTCCCGCCTTGGGGGGTGGGGGTGGGGAGAGGTTGGAAGGTAGGGCTGGTAAAGGGAGATGGAGCTTGTGGGAATGGAGGAGGTCAGGTGAGGGAATGGGGAGTGGGGGGGGGTGCCGAGTCCATCAATCCCTCGAGGCTGCGTGTGTCTCAGGAAGCTTCCAGAGGTCAGGGGATGTGCCCGGCTCCTTCTCTGGCCTCAGACTGCACCGACAGTCCTTCTGCCTGGGCAGTCCTCGCCAACTGACCCCTGGTCACTACACCCAAGATCGGGGTACAGGGCAGAGCCCAGGAAATCACAGGAAGGGCCAGCGGCCAGGCCACAGGGACATGGTCCCAATCGGAGGATGATGCTGGCCCTGGAGATGCCTCCGAGGACATGAGATGGGAGGGAGGGAACCAGGAGCCCCCAGGACGCTGCCCTCCCAGGGCCTCAGTCAGACAAGAGGCGGCCTTTGCACCTGTGGCGGGACAGGCAGGTGGGGAGTGGGCACCCCCGTGCCCCACCCAGACTCTCGGAGCCTCCTACTGCCCACCGTGTGGTGGACGTCCATATTGGCTGTGTTGTGCCCTGGACTCACGGGGACCCCTCGATGGGGCTAGCCTGCTGTGGCATGTAGGGTCCCCATGGGCGGATCTGCCAGGCCTTTCTTCCTAGTCTGTGTTAGGAAGGGCTGTGGGCACATGTCCACATGTGAGCCTCCACGGGGGTGTGGGTGCCAGCTAGGAATCGAGCCCTGCTCCCAGGAGGCCCTGGGAAGGGACTGAGCCGTGTGTGTGTGTCCCCTATGCAGTTCCAACAACGACATCCTTGACGAGTGCTTTCCTGAGGACGGGCACCCCCCAACCTCCCGACCCCTTCCTCACCCCCACCATGGGGTTTGGCCTCTGTCTGCGTCCACAGTCCAAGCTTCCTGCCCTCCGCCATCCCCTGGCTGGATGCTCTCAAAACCCCAAGTCTGGCGGGATCTCTCCCACCACCAGCCCCAAGGTGACCCCATCCTCAGCTCAAGGGTAAATCCTGATTAGCCTCAGCCAATCACAGTGGACTTTCTCAAGGAAGGCTGATTGGTTTGGAGGCAGTCACGTGACCTGATGCTGACCAATGAAACGGAAGGGATGTTGTCTGGGGGGCTACAGGACAAGTTTGCCTTGGCTCTTAAGGGACAGAAATCTCTCTTCTGACACTCATGACTGTGTCTACGTGCGATGCCCGGCGCTGTGGTGTGGCGACCATCTTCCTGCCATGAGGGGGGTCAGTCAAGGACATGCCACCACACGGAAAGTCAGGAGAACCCAGTGGACCCATGGAGCCCGGGCTCACGTCAGAGGAGACAGTGTCCGTCGAGTCTGGCGGGGTTACCAGCTTCTTGCTGCTCAGTGCTCCTTAAATTCAGCTCAGCCCACTCCTCGGGGCCCCTCTGAGCCGGCCAGAGGGCGGGGGGCGGGGCAGGAGGAGGGCATCTTGTCCAGGAGGCCTGGCCCAGGGTCCACTGGCATCGACAAGCGACTCATCGCGCACGTCTGTCTGAAGCCAGGCTGTTAAGCCCAGGCAGGCCAAGCGGTGGGACCAGGGCCACAGCCAAGGACTACGCCCCTCTGTGAAGGAGGCCACAGCTCATTGGCTGGTGCCAGGAGAGAAGGAAAGGCCCTCCCCCCCACCTCGGCCCAGCACCCCGTCTCTGGCCTCAGCGCACATGGAGAAAGGAGATGTGTCCTCTGTGAGAGGCCTGTCCTGCCAGCTCGTCCCCTTCCCCAATAAGGGGGGGTTGGGCGGAGCCCGGGTGGCTTGCTGTGCTGTCTGTTGGCCGCCTGATGGCATCACCAGGCCTGACCTTTGAACCTTCAAATGCAACCTTCAGATCCTGCAGCGGTGGAGGGGTTGTTATCAGGACGGTAATGCCAGCTCAGGTTGGACCTGCAGCTGCCCACCCAGCCTGGCCCACCCTGCTGGGGACAAAACTGCCCTCCCTACAGGCCGAGGGAAGCAGCAGGGATGCACGGGGAGCCGGCTGTTTCAGGGAAGCATGGCCGTGGCCTGGACAGTGCACAGAGGGCCAGGAGAAGAGGACCCTTCCCGCTGCAGGTTGGGCAAAGGCTTGCCCTCGCCCCTCGGCCTCAGTTTCTCGGCCCGCACAAGGGTGTGTGTGTGTGTCGGGGGGGTGCTTCCCCCGGGTTCTGTGATTGCAATAGGCCTCTTCCGGTCAGAGAAGTGGGAAAGTCCATACTGCCCAAGGAGGTGCCCCCTCCCCACCCCGGAACCTGTCCTGGCAGGAACCCCTATGTTCCCCCCCACCCCGCCCCTCCAAGCCACCTCTGTCCTTTGCAAAAGCCCCTTCCCCACATGCCAGGGACGACGGACGTGCCAGCTCAACCTGGTCCACGCAGAGGCCCTGTGAAGGCCGGGGAAGCAAAATGCACCACCTTCATAGTTGGGGTGGGGGGGTCAGAGAGCCTCCAACATGAGGCCACCAAGCAGTTTCATCTCAGACCTCCTACCCCCACTCCCCCACCACAGCAAACTCAGTCGACCAAAACTCACCCTTAAAAGGGACAGACTTCATTGAGGATGCCCCCCCCCGCAATGGAGAGAAGTTCAGGGACGGTGCCAACCTAAGCTCGACCCTTCCCTAACCCAGGCCTGCAGCTGCCCACACCACTGACCCACAGCAGGCACTCCGAAGACTGCCAGCTCCAGCCCCTGCCACGTGCCAATGAGAATGGCCAGCTCCGAGAGGGGAAAGTGCCAGCCCAAGGTCACACTGCCAGGGTCTCCCCTCCCCCTGCCCCAATCGCCTGTTTGCAAAGACGCTTGCTCCACAAGGGCCTCTATCACGGCAGGCCAGCTCCTGCGTGCCCCTGCCCGCCTGCCCCCCTCCCCACCGAGAATCTGCATGATTGAGCCACAGGACGCGGTTCCGTCTGTGTCTCCCTCGCAGACGGCTACCAAGGAGCCAGTTGGTGGAGCCTCCAGCTTCCCGGCTCAGCCTGAACACAGGCTGTTCCTGACATAGAAGTTTGCACAGCGTTGGTCTAAACAACAGGCAGCCCGCTTCCCCGCTGGCAGCGTCCTCCCTGGAGAAGCCCCTGGCACTGGGCTCCTCGAGGGGGCGGGCTCTGGGCGCGCATCCTGGGTGCCGGGGGATAAGCCGAGCCGTGTGTGCAAACAGGCATGCGCACACCCGGAAGCGCAGGGGCCTGGCACACGCCTGAGCACGCCCACGGCGCTGCACACACAAGCACACGGACATCACGGGGTGGCGGGCACAGGCACACACGCACCGTCCTATGTCCTCACACAAAGAGCCTGTGGACAGGCACACTGCATGTGAACACACCCAATACGGGCCTAGAAATGCACGTGTGTGTGCAAGCATGGGTTTGAGCGCGCACCCGCACACATGCACACCAGGTGGAGGCGGGCGCCGTGCCCTGGAGGGAAGATTCGGCCATCGGGTGTTGGTAGGTGCCTGGCACTGAGTG
>PVJH01023857.1:0-34082 GCA_004026705.1 Nesogale talazaci
AACTGCGTTTAAAATGAAAATTCTATTCAGCAATAAAAAGCCTATGAATGGGTACCCAGTCCCATCAAGGCAATTCTGACTCATAGTAACCTGATATAGACTTGTGGAGGCTGTAAATCTTTACGGGAGCAGACAGCCTCATCTTTCCCCCGAGGAGCAGTTGGAAGGTTTGAACCATCAACCTCAGGGAGAGCAGTCCTGCACTGACCTGACTGTACCAGCACCACCAGGATATGGAGGAACTTTAGATGCACCTGGTGAAGTGAAGCAAACCGGCCTGGAAAAGCTACATCGTGTACAATTCCAACGATATGACATCTGAAAGGGGCAGAACTTGAGACAGTGCAAATAGGAGCCCCCAAACCAAACTCATTGCTATTGAGTCCATTCTGATTGACAGGGACCCCTTGGGGCGGAGCGTTCTTGGCTGTCCTTTTTACAGAAGCAGGCCATTCGGTCTTTCCCTGATGAGGTCATTGAGTAGAGTCAAGCCAACAACCTTCCTGGGAGCAGTCACCTTGAAGACACATCTGCCAGCCAAACTCTCTGCCATCGAGTCGATGCCACCTTCTATTCCACAACAGGGCACACCTGCCCCTGTGAGTTTCCCAGACTGGAACTTGTCATGGCAGTGGAACGCCCTGTTTTTCCCCCTCCGAGAGGCAAATTACTTCCAAAGACTGACCTTGCAGGTGTCAGCCCACGCAGAACTACTACAAATGCCAAGAAATGCCAAGAGCTCCCTGGGAGCTCAGACTCGGAAAGAGAGCAAGACGGGTCTTCCAACAGCGACAGAGAGCACCAGCATTCCAGAAGCCTTGATTTCTGACTCCAAAATTGGAAAGCAATTGGGGGGGGAGGTACATTGCTATGGTTTATTGGTTTGGGGGGGTGGGCATCACTGCCCTCTGGTGGGAGAAGGAGGCCCAGCCTTGCTCCTGGAGAGCTGCTGCTGGATTTAGTGGGCTATAGCCCCACACACAACCACTACGCCACCGAGGCTCAGCCATTGCTGTGGTTTTAAATCACCCCCAGTGGTGGTGTTTGGTTGTGGCCGCTGTAAGGAACCGAGGCCCCCGGAGTCATTGCGGGAGAACATTCAGGGTCAGAAATATCCAGAAGGCTGTGGAAGGCCCCAGGGCTGTTTGTAGAAGAGCTCCAATTAGAATTCAGGCCTCTGACTCTCGTGAATGTTAACCATGACACCAGAGAACCTTTCACTTTTGTTCTACCTTTGTGTGTTCATAGACCCTCTGTGTCAGGTGATCAGCACATTGAGCAAGATGTGGCTTTGCCCGCTCACAAAAAGTCCGTGAAAGACAATATAGGCTGAATGTCCTGTTGAAAAATGAGATCTTTGCTGATGAAAAAAACCCACGTCTTTGTGAAAGCTCTCAAAAAGCCTGCACACGCCTACAGCCCACACGGTGAGTCACAGGGTGTGGCCAGAGAACAGAAAACGGTCATCATTGAACAAGACCAGCAAAGCAAATGCCGCAGGCTCACTGTTCTTGCTCAGGGACAAAGGCTCCTCCGGGCTTGGGCCTTGGCGGCTATTATTTCACCCCTAGGAAGGGAGCACTCCAGGAGAAGAGCTATGTGCCCATGCTCGGAGCATGGCATGTATACCACCCCCTGCAGTCCTCCTCCGGGTGACCTCTCACCAGCACATGGCAGAAGCCTTAGAAATGGTCTCCCTGCTCCCTCATGGACACCAGGCAGGGATTTGTCAGATCCATGCTGACATCTGGGGTCAAACCAGGCATGCGGCTTCTCTCTGCTACGTATGGTAAAGTTCAGGCTCCTAGGCCTTCACCCAAGACTCGCAGTCATCCAAACTGCCTCCTGGTAGCCAATGTGACTACTTCCTCCCTTCCCTCCCCTCCACACCACACACCCCTGTATGACTCCTCATTCTCTGTTGGCCTTTTTATAAGCTCCCCAATGTGGGTATTCTGCATAAACCACCCCCCCTTCCTTTATTCCTTCTGCTGAAGGTCCCATCTCTTTCTCCTCCTCTTTTCTCCACGTTCCTGTGTGCTGGTGGTTCCTGTGTGTGGTCAAACGGATTCCGCGTCATAGTGACTCAGTGAGAACTGCCCCTATGGGCTTCCTAGACTGTAATCTTTTTAGGAAGAGCCCTGGGTGGTGTAGAGATTACGAGTTGGACTGTCACCTATAAAGTCAGCAGTTCAAAACTACTAGGAGCTCTTGTAGGAGGAAGACAAGACTTTCTACTCCCTTTTTATTCTAGCTCTTAAAATTTTTTTTCCTATTTTCTTTTCAATTGAAGTGTTTTCGTCTGTCTTACTTTGTTCTTGTTGTTCATTCAAAAAAATATCTTTTTCTGTCTATGAAATCCAAACTAGGCAAATCTAAGAGGGACAGCACCTGGACAGATGGTTCCTGGAGGAACCGGAAGTGGGGGTTCCTATGGATGAGGACAAGCATGAAGGAAGTGTTCCAATGCTTGATGGCGGTGATGATCGTATATCACTCTGCTTGAGGTGATTGGACTGTGGTGTCGCATGATATGTGAATTATATGCCAATAAAACCGTTCTTTATCAACGAGCACGTCTTGGGGAGCCACAGGGGCAGCTGGATTGTATGCTATGATCCAGGCGTCAAAGGGACCTGATGGTGGAGTGGTTGGTTCGGCTGGAGTCTTTACAGGAACACAGCACCCATGCTGCCACTATCCAGGTGGGCGTGTTGGAATCATCGGCCGTTCATTTTGCAGCCACCCTCCTTGCTCAACTTAGACCTTTACACCCATAACACATGCCTTCCCAAGGCGACCCCCGAGCATCCTAGCTTTCATTGCAGGCGCTGCCGTTCCAGGGCTGCCAGGGTGGGTCGAGGCCATTAAGACCCATCCAATGTGCCCGCACCAAGCACGGGGACCAAGGTCTTTCTCCCAGATTGTCTTCCACCCAACAGTCCTTCCTGGTGGGCCTTGAGAGCACAGTGGCACTGAGGACAGAGAGTCCAGCTCTCACTGGGTCAGCTCACTGTTTCACTCCAATGACAAGACTCAAGCTAGAGACGGCTGCAGTGACATCGCCTATGACCAGGGTCCCTCTGACCGTCGGTTCAGCTCGTGTGGCTCCTCTAGAAAGGGCAGAAGGATGAGAGAGCTTCGGCAGTCATCTCTCAACCCCCGGGTCAGCAGAAGGCACTGAGAATCTTTCCCAGGATTCCCTGCAGAAATCTCATTCTGTCGGCAGGTCTGAATCCATCATGTGACCAGAGGGAAGGGATTTGTGAGGAGCTCTGCCTGCTTTCCTGTGTCCCACACCCCACCCACCTCTCCCAACACAGACAAGCCCAAACCAGTCAAGGAAAGGTAAATATTTACCTTTAGAAAAGTAAATAGCACAGTGGGAAAGCCAAAACCAACCAGGATCATACAGAAATCCAGGCTTCATCTCCTCACCAGAAGCATTTCTGCCCACTAAGAACAGAATGGGTCCTGCTGGCCTAGTCAGCATGGGAAGGATTTTTAAGAGTAAGCATGGATGACAGAAAACCAAAGGTGAACCACATGGATTCAGTTTCCCAGTCCATTCACAAAGCACTGGGCAAAGCCTTCTGAGCCAAGACCACATCTTTGACTGGGGACGAAGCAGCAAGGGACTTCACGGTTGGTTCCTGATCTTGCTCGAGGGTTAAGTCATTGTCTTGCCCTCATTCTGAGCTGGTGAGAGATTGTGGTGTCAGAGTCCCTGCTGAGCAGAGACTTTGCTGGAAAACAGTCTGTCTGCTTGCCCTTTGGAGGCTGTAAAGCAGATCCGCCTGCCTTGCACCTTGCTGGTCACTTGTGCGACGGGTTAGGAGGCAGCAGCCTTCACCCTTCTTCTGTGGTTTCACTTCCAGCTCTCTCGGTGCTTCTGTGCTTGTGTGTTTCTGGGCTCTGCTGATCGTCGTCACATGTCTTGCAATTTCTCCTCTCTGCTTTGCTCAGGACTCTTCAAAAGCAATGGTAAATTGACCTGTACAACCCACCCCACCCCCCGCCAAAAAAAAAAAGCACATCATCAATACACCTCCCCGTGACCTGGCCCATTCTGTAGGGCTCCATTTGAAATTTTGCAAATATGTGTTCCACTGGTTCTATGAGAGGAGTTGCCATGCACATGCTATTTTTCCAGCTGGTTCTTTTTTTTTTTTCCCCCTAAGAAGTTTTTTCTTTTAAAAAAAAAATTTTTTTTTCCCACCTGGGACCCATTACTGCATGATGTCTGTGCTAAAATTGCGCCGGTGTATCATGGGTTGCTCACCTCAAAGTCAGTAGTTTGAAACCCCCAGCTGCTTGTGGAAGAAAAATGACTTTCCCCTGCAGTAAAGATTTCCAGTCATGGGAACTCACAGGTCCCATTGGACTCTGTGCTGAGAACTGACTGCATGGCAGTGAGTAACAGTGGGGCAGTGTGTTCAATGTTAGATGACTTTCCACAAGATCAAGAGTTCAAACCCACTAGCCACTCCATCAGAGAAAGATGACCCCGTCAGCCCCCATGAAGATTCACAGTCTCAGCATGATGACTCAAAGTGAATTTTTTTTGGTAGGTGAAGGAAATAATAAAGTCGCCATGCACTCAGTGCATGGCCGCTGTCAGTGCTTCCAAGCAAATGGTCTCTCAGGAGCCCTGGAGGCACACTGGGCTATTAGTGAGCTGCTAACCACAGGTCAGATGTTCAAACCCTCGAGTTGCTGCACAGGAGAAAAAGGAAATGTTCTACTCCTGTAAAGATTTGAAGTCTTGGAAACCCAAAGAAGCCACTCTTCCCAGGCATACAGAGAAATAATCAGGCAGAGGAAGAAGCTGACACCATGGTTTATTAGCTGGAGGCTTTACTAAACCCAAATCAGGTGCGTCAGTTGCTTGAAAACATAAACCCAACTGCTGGAGTGCTGATATGTTTCCAAGAAATATACCGAAAAAAAAAAAAAGACAATTCTAGCTAAGTTTCTTACTGGAAATGCCACTTCCAACTCCGGGAATATTCCTGAAGATCTAGAAAAGGGGTTCTCAAACTTTTTAAACAGGGGGCCAGTTCACTGTCCTTCAGACTGTTGGAGGACCGTTGTTAAAAAACAACAACTGCGGCTGAGCCCTGGTGGCACAGTGGTTGAGTGCGGGACTGCGGACCACTGGCTTGGCGGTTCAAATCCAGCAGCAGCTCTCCAGGAACAAGATTGGGCCTCCCACCCCACTAGAGAGCAGTGGTGCCCCCCCCCCAAAAAAAACAACTATGAACAAATTCACTGCAGGCCACAGATGAGTCGGCTGCTAAGCAGGACAGGCAACAGTAGAAAAACAGGAACCCCCAGGCTCCATTCTGGTGGGACAGATAAATGTCCTCGGTGGGCCGCATGTGGCCCGCAGGCCATAGTTTGAGGACCCCTGATCTAGAATCTTCCACAAGAAGAGCTATTACCACAACAGACAAAATGCCAATTCTTCGTTGTTGGAATACTTACAAAAATTATTTTGTAACTTTTATGTATGTATCTGTATGTTAAGCATTGGACTGTGCCTTCCAAATATATGTGTTACCAATTCTCACAAATGGTTGTAATCCCATTTGGGGAGGGGTGATTGTTGTCCTGTTCAAGAGGTAGAGGGAGGGCAGAGAGTCTCTTGAGAATATCTCCTGTGAGAGAGAAACAAGCAGCTCGGTGAGCAGAACTGTGGGAAGATTGCTCCCCAGCTGCTTGGAGCTCTGCGAGGAACCTAGAAACAAGCTGAAGAGCGGGGGAGCTTCCCCCAAGGCAGACAGAGCAGATGAGTTGGTACCCGGAGTTGTAAGGAGTGAGAGCAGAAATGCCTGGTTGTTAAGGGCATCCACTTGTGATATTTCTGATATAGCTGCATTGGATATCTTTGATCCAGACAACTGCCAGCATGCAAGTAAGGACTTAGAACTAGCTATCAATTTCTCTGTGATGTGTCCCACCCTCAAAGATGAACACAGACCAGAATCATAAAGATATTCCTAATAGAAGACAATAATCAAGAAAACTAAATCACACACAAACAAGGCATCCCACTTATGTCAGAACCAACTTATGACAAAATTGTTGCAAGGAGAACTACCTCTAGTTTGAAAGATAGTCCCTGACTGTTGTGCTGATAGCTGTGCTGCAGTTGGCTTATGGATCATGACAGCTCCCTTCACAGCAGAGCGGAGCATCCCCTGGCCCTTTGCCATCTGCACGGCGAGCTGGGGACAGATTATTGTCACCTGTAAGGTTCTCCCTGGCTGGTTTCTGCAAGCTGCTGGCCAACACTCCCTCTTTCCAGTTCCTCTTAGCCTGGTCCGATCTTGGACATCTCTCAAGGGCCCTAGCAACATGCAAGCCACTCCTGACAGGCAGATGATGGGAACCTCTGCACCCTCATTATCTTCCCTCAGAGTCCAGACCTTTCAGTAACCCTCTGCTCAACTCTCGTGCATTCCTCTCTACAGCCTCCCTGAGAAGAAATGATTCACCGTTGAAGGATAACCAGGTGGGAGCCAGTCCTTGCCCAGGTTTTATCTCTGACACTCATGATCTGGACAAGGAGAAACGTGTATGCTCTGGGACGCAGTTGTCAAAACCTCTGGATTCTCAGAGCAAAGGAGTGTCTCTTTCTCCTGCTCAGCACATGAAATAAGCCTGGTGAGGGGAGCCTTCCGTGTCGAGTGCACAGTACCTGGCACTCCCATTTCCTCTCCCCATCTCTCTGAGCCTGTCCACTGTCCAACACTGGCTCTCTTGGCCCACGGGTCCTCCCCTTTCTGTTTCTCTTTTATTTTCCTTTCCCATCGGTCTTGTTCCCACTTCTCTCCTTCCACGGAGCACATTCCGTGTTACTCTTTCTGACAGGCGGGATGGAGGACACACGTTGGTGATAGACTAATGTGAGGCCAAATCATTTTTTTTTTGCCTGAGCAACTGGGCTTACACCCAACAAAAGCAGAATCTACTCGGGTAAATATTTATTTAGGTCCTGGAATGTAGCTGATAAACCCAGGATGATATGGTGAAAGATTGAGTCCAAAATTTCGTGCCACCTAGTGGTTTGCTGGAGCAAGGTCTGCAAACGCTCCCTTCTCCCCACTTTGACAGCACCAAGGGGAAGGAAACAAGCCTCTGAGGGTCACCCCGTGTACACAAGTACTGTCGTGCAAGGCATCATCTATCAGTACCTTGTTTAAATCCTCACAACAACACCATGATGAGGGCATCACCATCCCCCTGAGTGAGGCACAGAGATCTGTGTCTATGCCTGGTACATCTTCCAATCCCCTAGACTCATTGAGAGGGGAGTGTTGACCTGGCCACCAGGCTGGGAAGCCCTTGGTCCATTGAACATTCTTCATGTAAGGAAATGGCAGAAAGAAAAGGAAGAAGAACAAACAGAGACAGAAAGGCAGGAGAACTGGGAGAATGTAGAGGGAAAGAGATGTGGCCCATGACTGGATGGAAGAAATAAGATGAGGGGGAAAGTAGAGAAGAAAAAGGGAGATAAGAGAGACAAAGGGAGAGGAAGGAGAAAGAGACCACTGAACGGGAAGATGAAAGGAAACGGAGAAACCAGGAGAAAATCTAGAAGTCCATGATGCTCATCCCTCCTACCCCCTTTGAAGAAGAGATGCTTTCCCTGAGCAAACCTGCTTTTAGCCAGTGCCCTAGTTGCATAGTAATGAAGTCAAGGTGGCTGGGAGTCTCTGTGAACTGAACAGCATGGCTAGTCTCTGGTTTCACTGCCTGACCAGCCAAGCCTGGCCACTGGGGGCCACCAGGAGAAGGCATGTCACCTGCTGCCATGGCCTTGTGCCTTTTCTTTCCATGTGATGACACTCCCTGCCGGAGAGACAGTCCATGGGAAAAGAGTGAGAACCCCTGCCAGGGTGAGGCTTGTGTTTCCAGCTAAACTATCAGTGCCGTGGGAACCTGGGTGGGAGTGTCAGGTGTCCAACCCCTGGGAGGACAGTGAAGAGGAGCAGCACAATGGCAGGCCGATGCCTCTGTCCATCCAGTCCCTTTTCATTGGCTTTGTCAAAAAGGAGGTCACAGCTGCTGTGTGTGAGTATAGGTAGACAGAGGAGTTTTGTTGTGTTCTTCCTTCTTCCCATACCCCTCCCCTCCCCACCATGACTTACACGGAAGGTGGGCTCAAACCTTTGAACAGTTTGCTAGATGCCCAGAGTGAACTGTGAATTAAAGGAAACCAAAAGCAGAGGTCCAAGAGAGAAAGTGAGATCCCTTTTAAGAATCCACTGGCTATGGCATTTGCACTTCAGGGACCAGCATCAGGCACAGCAATATCAAAGCAAGACCAGGGAAAGACATACCAGGGAGGGACTCATTTTCAGCCAGCTAGGTCTCCTTGGTGTGCCAAATTCCAAGCACCTCGTGGGAGTGGGATGCTAGGATTTCTGAGCTGGAAGGGGCCTCAGAGATCAGCTATTTCGAGTGCTTTCTTTTGGGGATGTGAAAAAACGAGGCCTGTGAATTAAATCTCTTGTCTAAGGCTTTTCCATGATGCTGGAAATTCAAAGGGCCCCTCCTTATGTTGCACTGACCCAGACAGCTGAATGGATCAGTGTGGCAGTGACAATGGGGTTCAATTCCAACAGAGACCATTTTCTGCATTTTGATCCAGAGAAAAGGGGGAACGGCGAGGGCAGGGTCTACTCACCACTGCTGGTTTGGATCATTTGCTAGATAAGCACCATGAGAATCTGCCTGCTCTTTTTCAGTTCAACCCTATTACTTTACCCACCTCTTTCCCTCTCAGATGCAACAGGAGGTGCGAGTAGGAGAGAGGAGCTGTCCCATGGCCCACAGTCCCTTCTGTGATGGAAGGAGAAAGGGGATGTCACTTTCATCACCAGAGGACCTAGAGGCAGTTTTTGACCAGCCCTGGCCTCCGTTTCCTCATCTGCAAAGTGAGGGCATTGGAGTTCCTTGTGGGGCAACACTTGTTTAAATAGACATTTACCCTGGAACTTGGCGGCATAATTGTTACATAAATACTAAGCACGGCATGTTGATGCAGGAACAGTTATCAATGTTGTGAGGCTTGTTTTCTATTTTATTTCCTGTGGCCGAGGAGTGTTAATAGACTGGAGGAACCCGTGAATAAACAACCAAATGGGTGATGTGCTGGGCTGCAGACTGCAAGCAGCTCCAACCCATTCGTCACTCCGAGGGAGCAAAAGGAAGCTTTGTGTGCCCGCAAAGACGTCAAGCCTCAGAAACCCACCAAGGAGAGTTCTCCTGGGTCCTGTATGGTAGCTTTGAGTCAAAATTGACTCAATGGCAGGGAGTAGTTTTTCACTTTTATATATCCCTTTCATAACCTGGCCTCCAACTCCAACTTGCTTATCTAGCCACTTAATCAATATTTCTTTTCAGCTGTCTTCATCAGCTTCAGTAAAGCCTACGTGAGTCACGTCTTCAGGAGCTTTATGTGCTGACGGGCCATGAGTCCAAATGAGATGAAACGGCTGCGAACCTCAGTCAGTCACTGCAACTTGGAAAGTGCAAAGTATGAATCTAGGAAAACTGGAAGTCGTCGAAAATGAAATAGGATGAATAAAGATGGATCGTCTAGGACTTCGTGAGCTGAAATGGATCTGTGTTGGCCACTTTGAATTAGAAGAGCGTATGGTTTACTGACCTGGGAATGACACTCTCAAGAGGAATTGCAGTGCCTTCATGGTCAAAAAAATTATTTTAAGATCTATGTTGAGGTAGAATGCTGTCTGTGATAAGATCATGTCTGTCCTATACAAGGAAATCCAATCACTACAACTAACATTCAAATGGATACATCATCCATCAAAGCTAGAAATGAACATACTCTCGTGAAAGCAAAAATGGCTACCAGAACTAACAATCCAGGATTCCTTCTAAGCTTGTAAGCTCATGACTTACTTGATCTAAAACAGTTTACGACAACAGATTTGATCAGGTGTCCTATGGGAATGCTGTCAGCTTAATTGCACCACATCCCTCTGATACCTATGTATATATGTGGGGGAGGGTGTGCATGTGTGTGTGTAGGACCCTTTGGGACTTACTGACCAATAGTTATGGTGTCTATTTTTGATACATGCACACGATATTTGACATATGGGTTGAAATCCATTAGCGATCAAATAACAACAATAAAAACTTACTAGGTCCGCCTAAAACAAGAGTATGTGTTCAAATTCTCACTTTTCTGTCTGTGAACAGACCAGTAATTTTGCTTGGGAATCAGGTTTCAATTTTCATACTAATGATTCACATCTATATAGGATATATCTTAACCTTAGCAGAAGAAGGGAAGATAGAAGCCTCATCAAGTTATTCCAGGAACTGAGGATGATGAGTTTATAGTAATTAAGAAGGACAAGGATGTTCCCTAGAATCAGCAGAGAGACTGGTGGAGCCCTCTAAGCACAGTGAAGGGATATCAGTAGCCTCGCTATCAGACAGAGAAACTACTGTAAACTACTGTAAACATGATAATGGCAGATGGAATTTGGTTGTAATGGCACACTTGGTCAATTTGGTGTCCCTCTTGACCCATTTTGGATTTGTTCTAGTTTTTAATATTTCCTGCTTTTTCCCTCTGGTTTATTAAAATATTGTCATTGGTCTTTTCCTTAAAAATATTTACTGTTTTCATTTTGTTGTTATTGGCTTTTGAATGGTATTGAGTATATGAAGCACAGGAGAGGCAGATGTATAGAGACAATGATTGGTGTATGGCTTGTCAGGGAAAAGGGAAGGTTGGAGGGGAATGAGGAGCAATTAAGAATACTGAAGGATAGAGGATGTTCTAGAATTGACCTTGGTGATGAATATATGACTGTTTTTAAATGCAATGGAGCCTTGGAAGTATATGATTTGTGATATTTGGCTCAATAAAACTATTGGGGAAAAGAAAATAAAGGTTGAAGCATCAGAGAGTCTTGCCTTGGAACTGGTGACCTTAATCCAGGTTTCTAGACTCCTGACCTGCAAGGAAGTAAACTTTTGTTCTTTGAAACTATCCACTTGCAGTATTTTTCTTACCGTAACCCAAGGAAACTAAGACCCCTAGTGAAAGCAAAACACTACAGAAAACAGCAAGCCAGAATCCCTTCTAAATTATTACGGAACTCATAACCTATTTCCTGTCCATTTACCTGCTCATCAAACAGCAATGGTGCCTACCAAGTAGGATGGATAACTGCCCTAATTTTCGAAGAACTGAGAGAGTGCCAGATCATGGTATTTTCCATGCTACAATCAGGGATGTCTTGAAAAAGCAGAATGGGTTGTCTTCCCCATTAACAGGGGAAAGCACTGAACTGGAAGTTCAGGGCGTGGCAATGAAGCAGACCTAGTCTTGTCCCTCAGGTGCCTTATGAGAGAAGCAGACTTAAAAGCAGTGAGTGCTTTTGTATAGTGCAGATGTTGTGGCCTCTGTGTTGTGCTAAGAAAGGGTTTAGGGACAGTGAGAGATGATGGCCGACCCTTTCTCGGGGTCAAGGAAAAAGAAGTTTATGACAACAGGTTGGATCGGGCATTCCATGGGAGGTTTAATTGCAACACTTTCCTCACATATTGATGCTGTGTGAGTGTGTGCAGCACCCTACAGGACAGAGTACAAATGTCCCGGGGTGTGTGTGTGTGTGTGTGTGTGTGTGTGTGTGCCATCAAGTCAGTCCCGACTCACGGTGCCCCTCTGTACAACAGAACAGCACCTGTCCCTGAGCCACCCTCACAATCATTATTCTGGAGCCCCTTCTTGCGGGCACGGTCCTGCCAGTCCCTTTTGCCAAGAGTCTTCCTCTCTTTCACTGATGACCCTGAAAGCAAGCATCAATCAAGACAGTAGAAGATGCCACCGTCACCTCATCTCCCTGAAAGTTGAAGTGAAATCAAAGATCAAGACAATGCTCATTTATTTTTTCATGGGAGATGGGTAGTGCATTTGGAATTCATGACACCAGGTCGAATCTTAACCAAGCTTTCTGCTTAGGGGTTCTGAAAGATTGTGTCAGTGGGTGCAACACAAAAGGCCCAATCTGTGGCAGCTGGGGGCCTGGTTTTGCCACCATGACAATACATCTGCTCATCCAGCCATCTCAGTTGCCAGTCGAAAACCAGCGTACACCCACACACCTTACTCACCTGATCTTGTTCCTTGTAACTTCTTTCTGTTTCCACCAATGAAGAGGGGATGTAGAAGAGGTGAAGGAAAAAAACAAGGAAGGTGCTGTCAGCCCTTCAAACAGAGGAGTTTGAAAATGTTTCCAAGAATGGAGTCCCAGATTTGACAAATGTATGAAGTATAACAGAAAGTCCTGTGAAGGTGATAAGGTTTTTTATTAAAGAAAAAAATGAAACACATAGCTTTGAAAAAAATCTGGTTTTGGAGGGGCTACATGCTCATATATGTGTGTGTATTTCACCTTTGTCCTCAAAGTAGTGACCCATTTGTTTGTATAAGCATATTACAAAGATTTAAACATATGACACAGATATCATATCTATAAATATCAAAGTCCTAATCCTTATTACAACAGCCCTAAAAATTTAAGATAGGGAGTTTATAAATAAAAAAAACTACTATTATTGATTTAATCTCATAGCAGCCCCATAGGACAGAGTAGAATTGCTCCTTTGGGTGTTCAAGGCTGTAAAGATTGAGAGAAGCAAAAAGCCTCATCGTTCTCCTTATGGCAGCTGATGGAGTTGAGCTGCTGGCTTTGTGGCTAGCCATCAAACTCGTCACACACTATGGCACCAGGGAGTTTACTGCTTCATGTTTTCTCATCGATATAGTTAGTTTGCAACAGCACCTGTGAAAAACACTGTCGAACTTCCAGAAGAAACCATAAGAGAAAATCTTTGCCTACTTGTACCAGGCAATAATTATTATAAAAGTCCACGTAAACCATTGAATTTGTGTAGTAGGTGTCCACAAAATGGTTAAAAATTGTAAATATATAAAAATTGGACTTTAACAAATTCAAATATTCTGCTTTTCATGGCAGGGTAGAAAGGGGGAACTGATTACAAGGATCTACACATAACCCTCTCTGGAGGATGGACAACAGAAAAGTGGGTGAAGGGAAATATTGGATAGTGTAAGATAAGACAAAACAAAAATACTTTATAAATTACCAAGGGTTCATGAAGAAGGGGGCAAGGGGTAGGGGAAGAAATGAGGAGCCAATAATAAGGGTTCAAGTAGCAAGCTAAGGTTTTGAGAATGATGAGAATAAATGTACAAATGTGCTTGACATGCAATGGATGTTTATGTGGATTGTGATGAGCGTTGTTCAAAGCCCCAATAAAATGATTGATAAAACAAAACAAATGCTTTTGAAAGAAAATGTTTAGATTAAAAAAAGAGAATAGAAATTATGTTTGGAAAGTGAAAAGACAAACCCTGTATTGGGGGAAAAAATAGAAGCCATTAAAATAGGGGAAAAACACAAAGAGATATGAGATTATGGCTGAGAACATTGCAACATGTGGTGAGCCCATGTGTGCAAAGCAGAATTGCTCTATGAGGTTTCCAAGGTGTGACCTTTGGACACAGGTTGTCAGGTCTGTCTTCCAAGACACTCCCAGGAGGGGTTCGAACTTTCAATAGTAGACAAGCTCAACCACATGTGCCATTCAGGAATTCCTGATTTGGACGAACAGATCACCAAAGAAGTATCCAATGTTATTAGCCAACACCATTAGCAAATTCTAACAGACCTAAAATGTAGTGGCTTAAAACCACCCAAATGCATTCTCTTTTAGTAGAATGGTGGTGGGGTCTGTTGTCCGGAGAGAGACCCACCGGTCTGTTTCCTCCTCTTGAGGTAGACACCCCGGGAGGCCCATTAGGGCTTTCATAGCACTTTAAGGAGTCCTGGTGACCCACTCACTGTAGAGCCCTGGTGGCATGGTGGTTATGCGTTGGGCTGCAATCTGCAAGGTTGGCAGTTCTAAACCCAAGTTGGGTTATATATTAGTATTTTCTCCTTCTGAATTTGAAATGATTTTAAGCATTTTTGTGGGCCTCTAAAATGTACCGAAACCAGACCCTTTGTCTGATGGTAGAGCTGGCTGTTTCACAGCACTGCCAGCAATCAATGGCAGGCTAACAGTTTCCTATGAGGGAATAACCAGGAGTACATATTCAGCATCCAGCTCCTCATCCTGCTATCGATTTGTCAATCATTTCACACAAACTAGCTAACCTCTGAGGGGCTCAGCTCCCCAGCATGTGAAGAAGGAATAAAAAAATCAATGCTGACTCCCAGGTCCCTGGGCATTAAAAAGTCATTCAACAAACATTTACTCTGTACCTGGACTGTCGCAGATGGGGAAACCACAGACAAAGATCCTGCGGTTTCTAGACTCAACTCAGTGCTAAATTCCCTCAAAAGAACATTCTGCCATATAAAATGCACTATATTGGGGACCCTTGGAAAACCATGTTTCACTGCCTGATCCCCTAAAGATGTAAAGTCTTGGGAAACTCTTAGGAGCAATTTGGCTCCTGTCCCATATGGGGTCGAGACGGAGTCGGAATCTTTTTGAGGATAGTGAGTTTGGGTTAAAAAGACCCTTGCTCATCCTTTGTCTGCCTTGCTGTGGTTGTTGTTTCAAAGATTGACCATTCTGTGCATAAAACCACGAGGGTTTAGTCAGAAATATAAATTCTGGAGAAGTCAAGTGGCCATTCAGAGGAGAGTCCCTGTAGGGCGGGGAGTCCACCAACAGGCTTGTGAATGCTTACAAAAGCCAATGCAATGCCATTTTGCCATTTCCTTTCCTGTCAGACTTGGAGCAGTGTGTTGATCATGACATCGCTGTTAGATGCCCTGGGGTCAGTTCTGCCTCCTGAGGGCCCTAGCCAATATGGTGCTGCCAGATCATCTGCCATCAACTCAATGCAAACTCACAGCAACTCGTATAGAACAGGTTAACACTACCCCTGTGAGTTGCCAGCACTGTCATTCTTTATGAGAATAGAAAACTTCAGCTTTCTCTTTTGGAGCAGCTGGTGGTTTCAAACTGCTGGTCCTGTAGCTGGCAGCCCAGCGCATAATCACTACACTACCAGAATGCCTATGGTACCCTGTAGTGGTGGGCCTATAACAGCGTGATTCAAGGAAGCCTCTCTGTCACCAAGAAATAGCTCCCCTTCTAGCCTTCTATGTGAACCCGATGGTCTATTGCTGACCATTCTTTCCAGTGGGTTAAATGCTCGCTCTTTCCTCTAAGATCTCTTCAAATACTCCCTCACTTCACCTATTAAGTCCACTGAAGTCTACCTGACCTGGTAAGTCCACGGGGACAGCGCAAGCACGACAGGAGTGGGTAAGTCTGAAAGAAGAAGTCCGTAGACGGAAGCTGGAGACAGCCTCCCACCTCCCTCCCTCAATTACTATTACAATGCTGCCCTTGTCCTGAGATGAATTCCCACTCAGAGACAGTCAACATTTCCCGGGTGTGCGGAACATCAAGAATGGGGGGAGAAACACCCACATCCTTTTCAGTTAAAACTCTGCTGTTGCTTCCTACTTCCACCAGGGCAGTGATGCCACACACACACACACACACAAAAGGCTGCTGTCGAAAAGAGAGATGTTCTCTCCTCCCTCCCTGCCCTCTCGCGCTCTCTCCTCAGACCCAGCTGCTGAGATCACAGGCTTCCCAAACCCACCAAAGCCATGATGACCTGTTGAAGAAATTGAAGAACATTACCAACAGTTTCAGTCTGAAACTGAACAACTGTCCAATCAAGATGCATTGATTATTGAGGTTAAGAGGGAGAAGCACAGATGTACTTTGCATCGCTGACTTGGCCTTACCCTCCGTGTTCTTGGAAATGGCATCCTCACATTACTTCAAAATGGAAAAAAAAAAACTGCTTAGAAAGCAAATCGGTGAAGGATAATGTTGTTAACACACTGGTTCCAGCGTAAGAGGTACCAAGTGGAGAGCTTCCAAGTGATCCAGTGGTTTTCACATCACCAGAAAGCAGAACAAAGGACCTAGGAAAAGAAAGTTCTTCTCCGTCAAACAAGTGGAGAACCTGCCAAGGTGTGCTGAAAGATGCAGTACAAAAATGGACTTTTCTTTGCCAACTGTTTTGCCTCTGGCTCATGAGGCACATAGGTTCACTTTGCAGAAATGGTGCCAGCAAGTCATTGGAGCACCAGTGAGCAGAAAATGGGAGTTTATCTAAGGTTATCTGAGGCTCCAGCAGTTTGGGTCAGTTTACCCCTGACCCCAAAACAGGACATTCCTGACACACCACAGTCAAGATGGAGGAAAGCAACAAACCACATGGAAGAAGCACACCAGCCTGTGTGATCACGACGTGTCGAAGGGATCAGGTATCAGGCATCAAAGAACTAAAAATTATCTCATCGTAGATGAGGGGAAGTGTAAATTGGGGACCCAAAGCCCATCAAGAGGTGAAGTGACATCCCCTTACAGAGGAGTTGAATGGAGGCGATGAGCCAGTCAGGGTACAGTGTAGCAACGAAGAAGCATGCAACTTTTCTCTAGTTCTTAAATGCTCCATGCCCCCCCCCCTCTGCCACTATCATGATTCCAATTCTACCTTACAAATCCGGCTAGACCAGGGGATGTACACTGGTACAGACAAGAACTGGAAATATGGGGAATCCAGGACACATGATCCCTTCAGGACCAATGGTAAGAGTGGCGATACTGGAAGGTTGGAGGGAAGGTGGAATAGAAAGGGAGAATCGATTACAAGGATCTACATATAACCTACTTCCTGGGATATGGGCAACAGGGAAGTGGGTAAAGGGAGACATTGGACATTGTATGATGTGACAAAATAATAAAAATTTACAAATGATCAAGGGATCATGAAGGAGGAGGGAGTGGGGAGGAAGAGGAAATATGAGGAGCTAATACCAAGGGCTTAAGTAGAAAGAAAATGTTTTGAGAATGATGATGGTAACAAATGTACAAATGTGCTTTGCATACAATAGATGTACGTATGGATTGTGATCAGAGTTGTATGAGCCCCCAATAAAGTGATTTTTTAAAAAAGTCTGCTGTCTAAATAGCATCAATAACTAATGATGGCAAAGACCAACTCTGTTCATCTGAGTGGACTAGAGAAATAAATTCATGGACACCTATATATGTATAAGAAATAACTTTATATAAAAGAGCAATTGTATATTGGAAAACATCCCAGTCCAGTCCAGCTCAAGTCCAGAAGTCCAATATTAGCTAAGTCCATATGTCCAGTATACGTGTGTGTGTAGCCTCTAGTGAGCTATTTATCTCTTTTGTGATTCCAAACGAGGTCAACAAACTGAGACCTAATTGACAGGTTAGAATCCATCCCTTCTCAAGATGACACCAGATTTCGTAACTACCACAACAACCACAGCATGTCACTGGGTTTTTACACATGAGCTAGGTGCGCATTTCCTTCATCATTCCTTTTATAATTTTGCTCTAGCAACCATCGACTCAAGGAGCCCTGATGGCGGGCGTACAAGGCCTGTAGTTGGAAACCACCAGCTAGCTGTTCCTCAGAAGATGATGCTTTCTCCTCCTGTAAAGAACCACAGTCTTGCAAACTCACAGTTAAGTTCTACTCTGTCCCATGGAGTCTCTGTGAGTTGGGAATAGTTAGATGGCAGTGAGTTTGGTTTTGAGGTTTGATTAACAATGGATTCAAGAATACTGTGAGCTGATAGCTTATCTTTCCCAAAGAGGCAAGATTTTGAACAGTGGACTCCTTTTTTGTTCTACTTTTCTGCTTAATGGTGTGTTGTCCTTTGAGTTGATAACTGATTCCTTTTCCGTTAGAACCTTTTTAGTGCACACAGCACTCATTTTACATGTATTCTGTTTTCTGTTCAATATTTCCTCCCTCCTTGACCCCTGGACATGAGACAGAACATTGCTGATGCCTCTTCTGAGGGTTTTATCCATGATACACATTACCTAGGAAATAGAGATGCTTTACCAAAAAGTGTACGTAGAGACATGTGTCTCATCAAAAGTTTTATAACCTCAACTACAAGATGCATTGGCCTCTTTCTCCACAGAGTATCAGCTCATTTGGTTTCTCTGTGCTCTCCCTAGCAGTTCTGTTGCAGCCACTAAACTTTCTGCTGCTAACCGTAGATCAGTGCTTCGAATCAAGCAAGAGAAAGCTGTGCAGTCTTCTTTCACAGACAGGCACAGCCTTGGGAAGGCTGTGGGGCAGTTCAACTCGGTCTGGTCAGCTCCCTGTGGACAGGAGTGGATTCAAGAGTGGTGGGTCTGGTTTGGGGTTAACCGGAACTTCTCAAGCTCCCTCATCCGAGAGAGCAATGGGAATGAGATGTACCATATGAGGAGATCGGATGTACAAATGGCTGACCCCTGGTGCACTTATGGAAACGTTGGCCGTTGGAATCTACCCAGAGACATCCCGGAAACAAGCCCTGTGATCTGTATCTCAATGACCATGGCCATGGAAAGCGGTGGAGCGATTCTGCTTCCACAAGGAGCTTCCACGAGGCAGAATCAACTCAACGGCGCTGGTGGGTGGGACTGTGCTTCTTATAACAATCACTCACTCTTGCTTTCTGCCATCGCCACTCGGTGACGACTCAGGGCAACAGTCATATTCCTAATTTTGACCTGTCGTAGTTCTCCCCACAAACCCCTGACGGAATCAGGAGATACCCAACCTTTCTCTAAAACCGCTTTGTCTCTGAGAAGGGTCAGGCTATGGCAGCTTTGTGGGTAGGTTGCCCCAGCTTAGGCAGCAGGTCCAGTGCCCACTCCCCCAGCCAGTCGCATCAGCTGCCCTGGAAGGACCCACTGTGTACAGAGTGAGACCGTTGGGGTAGTGACATACTTTTGTGATAACCTGAAGATAGATAAGAGTGTAGGGGTGGAGTGTAGCCTGTCAATCAGGTCTCAGCCTGATGGTGACTCCTTGTGGGTGTGGCCTTCTCAAAGGAGAACCTGGGGACCTCCCCCACGCCCCCTCTCCTTTCATCTTGCTGCTGGCTGACCCTGATTGCTACCAGAGCCATGATGCATCCACCACCTTTGGATCCACACAACATTGCACCCACCAACCTGTGCTCTTCCTGCATTCGGCATCATTGCATGTGGCTGCATGAGTTTGAAGAGGGGCTTATGGACTGCTATCAGACTTAAGGCCTGGGATGTTTTCTTGCAAATGATTATTTCTTGATAGAAAGCTCTTTCTTACGCATATTTGAGTCTCCCTGAGTTTGTTTCTCTAGTCAGCCCGGCCTACCGTAATCATCATCTGAGGAGACAAGTACAGCGCTCTGTGGTAAAGGCTCAACAAAGCCATCAGGTGAGTTTAGAGTAAGAGGGAGGTACTGGCCTGGAGAGTCTGGAAATTAGGCAGAAGTGTCCGGGTCATTGAGTAGGTCCTAGTATAAAGAGCAAACAGGGAAAGGCCAGACTAGTTCCATTAGCCCAGAAGTTCTCAACTTGGGTTGAACATTAAAATTGCCCAAGGAGTTTAAAGAACAGCAATTTAGAAGCAAACTCTCCAGAGTTTCTGACTTAATTGGCCTGCTTTGGGGCCTGAACAGGAAAGACATTTGAAAATGCTCCCTAGGGCAAGGTGAGAATAAAACCTGTTGTGCTAGATATCAGTTGACAACATCGACACCCCTTCATGTGCATTCAGTACACACACTGACAAGTACCCGCATAAATGGAGACACAAACAATATGCCTGGGTTAGCAGGAGCCCCGGTGGTACTGTCGGCTATGCACTGAGCTGCTGAGCACAAGGTCCGTGGTTCAAACCCACCAGCTACCCCACAGGAGAGAGAGGAGGCTGTCTACTCTCATAATGATGGACTCATTTTAAAGTTGTTCTAGTTAAAAAAAAAAGGGAGGGGGGAAATATACATAGAGTAAGCCTCTAGTGAATTCCCTCTGACAATAGACCCAGGATGTGAATAGCCTTGCTATCCTGAAGAAGGCATTGGAAAGTAGATTATGGCAGATACAATGAGATTGAACACCTTATCATCTTTTTCTGATCCATTTTAAATATGTTCTAGCTTTTGATAATGTCTGCTTTATTTTCTATTGAAGTTTTTCTTTGTTTCCCTTTATTATTCTTGTTGGTAGTGGTTTTTAAGATGTTTTTCTGTACATGAAATCCAGGATAGGCAAATCTATAGAGACAGTAACTGGATTAATGGCTCCTTGGGGATAGGGCAGGGGAGGTTGGGTAGAAATATGGAACTAATAGCGATGCGTTCCAGAGCCAATAAAATATTGTTCAACTGATTGTAGTGATGATTGTACAGATTTGTTTGATGTGATTGAACTGTTGAATTGTAGGATATGTGAGTGATGTGCCAGGAAAACTGTTTGGAAAACAAATTTAAAGTCTCACAAACATAGCATACCTGGGATTCAGAGCTTCACTTTAATGAAATCTCCCCTAAGAGGAGAAGGCATCCTGGATGAATGGAGGTCTAAGGTTGGGGCAGGGAAGATGCATGATAGGTCTGGACCCCTTGTAACAAATCTCAGACAGTAAGGAAATGTTTTTGTTTGTTTTTTAAGATCGAGATTAAAGGGAGGGATAATGCATGTTGGAGAGAAGAACCAGCTGGAAAGATCACCCCATGGAAAAACGACAACAATTTGAACAGCAAAACACATAAGTAGCCATTATGATCCAACGACAAAATAAATGTCTGTAAATTCATACTGACATGGATGAGCATATAAACTCACGAAATATGAACATGTACACACATAAGTACACTGTGGTGTGAACAATGGGAGAGAAGGGACAGCTCTTCCTGAGAGAAGGGTTAATACTCATAGAATGAATAGGGACGGTGAGGTAAGCGTTGCCCACCACAGTAGGAATCACGGCAGGAGAAAAGCCCAGATGAATGTCTCAGGTGGACTAGAACCCCCAATGTTTTCTGTAGCTGACAAGGGTGTTCACCATTCACACCACCCAGGTCCTCCATTCGGACAAGTTGGCAGTCATTTCCATCAAGGTTAAGTTGCATGGTACAGGATCGTCCCCCGACAAGCAAAATCAGTGTGTTCTCAATAGAAGGCAAATGGATAAATGACAATTAAAGAAAACAAAATGTGACTAATAAAGAAATGAAAAGACTTAGTTTGAAATTTGTTTCAGAAAAGTAAAGCTAATTCTCTCTCTCTCTCTCTCTCTCTCTCATTAAATACCATTTATCATTTCTTTGGGTGGGGGGGAAGAGAGGACTTTCTAATCCCGTAACGAGGAACAGTCTGGGAAACTCGCAGGGGTCGTTCTATCCTGTCCTATAAGGTCACTGTAAGTCAACATCTGCACCAGAAGTTCTTAACCTGTGGGTGGCAACCTCTTTGGGGGTCAGAAGACCCTTTCACAGGGTCGCCTAAGACTTTTGGAAAACTTTTATTTCTCATGTCTTAGGAACGGAGACACTGTTCCTCTATCGTTTCCAGGTGGGTCTGCCCACCTGTTACCCATGCTGCACCATGCTTCAAGGCAAAATTTCACTTATTTGTCATTCCAAGTAAATATGTCACAATATATAATTACATATTGGTTTTGTGATGAATCACTATTCCTTAATTATGTTCAATTTGAAACAATGAAAATACATCCTGCCTACTTACATGACAATGCCTAACAGTACCAGAATGACAGTGATGAAGTAGCAATGAAAATAACGGTGTGGTTGGGGGAGTGTTGACACCACAACATATGAAACTGTATGAAAGGGTGGTGTGGCGTGGTGGCATCAGGAAGGCTGAGAACCACTGCTCCCCCCGATGGCTGCAAGTCTGGTTTATCATTGTTTAGAAAGGAAGCCTGGGTAGCTGTTTTGAAGACACTCCAGCTGTGCCTGCTGGAAAAGCCCTGACCTGGAAAAGCCTCTTTCCAAAAGTGTGCATGCAAATCCTGTGTACTGGGGTTGTCCTCTGGATACATGGAACCACCATGAAGCAGAATCAACCTGGAGATAGCTGGTTTGGGTTTGGAAATTATTGCTTGAGTGATGATTGCGATTTACTCTTTGTAGTAATAGTCATAACTTTTTAAACAAAAGCTTAAACATTCCTCAAGGTTTACTATTTTATAATATGCATATTCTTCAAGAAAAATCTGACGCCCAGAAACCTATGACAGGAGGTTTCCGTCATGAAACGGAAAACCAAACCCACTGCCAGAGACGATTCTGACTCATGGTGAGCCGGTAGGACAAAGGAGAAATGTTTCCAAGGACTTCTGAGGCTGTCAATTATTCGGGAAGCAGAGAGTCTTATCTTTCTTCCTCTGGGTGATGAGGGGGTGTGAACCAGGGACCTTGCTGTGATTAGTAACCCAAAGCTTAGCCCACAGCATCACCAGGGGTCCTAATGTCCATCATGGATTTGTTTGTAATTGTTAACAGTATCCTCAATGGGAAACTAGTTAACTAAGTCACTGGATAAACACACCATTAAGTACGGCAATCGCTCGGTCTTTTGGCTAAGTTAAGTTAGAAACCCAGCACAGCAGTTCTACTCTGTCCACTAGGGCCACCATGAGTCTGAACTTACTCAAGGGCAGTGAATGAGTTAATGCAGTCTTCGTCACGAGCAGCTGAACTCACTTGCCCTGGAGCTGTTACGTCTGGATTTTCAACTACACGCATAGCCGCGTGGCACTTGACTCACCTGACTGGGCAGTGACCCAGAATGACTTTTTAAAGGGGTAGAAAATGTGAAAGGCAAACTGACCATCCTGACACCTCAAAGCAGCCATGGGTTTCCTACCTCTTACTGACTGACTTCACGTTTCTGGTCTCCTTGGTTCTTGTGTTGAACTTGAGTTTGTTTTCTTTTTCCTGTGGCAACCCAGGGCCATCCAAGTGCTCCATGTAGGACACAATTCCTCACCTCTGTTTCTGAAGCTGGCTTAACCAAGCGCAAACCAGTGCTCCTGAAGGGACCAGATGTGACTCAAGCAGGCTCCCTTCCCAGCGCTGCCCCAGCAGGCCTGCACAAGGGGTTAGCCCTGATACACGGAAGCTTTTCTCACAGCTTACCAGGCTAGGTATCTGAATCCAGATATACCAGCTTTTGGAGAAGGTGCCTGGTTCTCTCTCTCAGTTCTGAAGATTTTTTTTTCTATTTCTCTCCAGTAAATCATTATATATTATTTAAAGACATAATATATATAATGACTTCTGACAGTAACTTTATAGAGCATGCCATCAGTTTCACATTCAATAGTTCATTTTTTGCTTCCTGTACACAGCATCATTGCTTGTCCTGCGTACGTCTGAAGAGGAATTTATAGACTAGTATTGGACTTATGGGCTTGATCTAGACTGGACTGGAACGTTTTCTTTTCTTTTCCTTTCTTTTTTTGGGGGCATCACTGCCCTCTGGTGGTCGTGGGAGCTACCCATCCCTTGCTCCTGAGAGCTGCTGCTGGATTTGAGCTGCCAAGCCCGTGGCCGTAGTCCCGCACGCAACCACTATGCTAACGGGGCTCAGCCCTGAAACATTTTCTTAATATCCAACTACTCTATGATAGAAAGCTCTTTCTTATACATGTACAAGTGTCCCTGGATTTATTTCACTAGTCAATCTGGTCTGATACAGGAACCATTAGTCCAACAGACTAATTGTTCCCATACATCTTCAATTTTCACCATTCTTCTTTCTGTGGGACAGAAAAAGCATGCCGTAATGACCACTTACAAGCTCTGAAGATGACTGGAGAAGAATTCTTGTCTCGACTTATTTACAGAACCATCCTAAGGAATTCTGAATGTATAGACTGATTTGCCTCAATTGTCTTAAAAAATATCTTCCTCCTGTATCTACCTTCTTCTATTTTCTCCTTGACGGGTTTAAAGCAGCCCTCCATTCATACTGGCATCTTTAACATAATGAAGAGGACTCTCTGTCCACATGGGGTGTCATTCACAAGCACGCTGTACTTAGATGGCAGTCCAATCCATCCAATTCTTGGAGGTGCCTGTGTGCAGAGCAGACCTGTCCCAGAGGACTTTCCAGGCGGTGAACATTGGGGAGCAGATAGCCAGGCCCTTCTCCCAAGGCCGCTCTGGGTGAGTTTGAACCACTGTACAAAGATCTTCAAATTTGAGAGTCAGGACAAAGTTAATATCTATGGGGCAGAGGTCAAACACGAGATTGCGTAAAGCAATATTGCCTCTGTGGCTCCAGTTCCTACATGAACAGGTTTATTCCAAACATGCCAAAAATGGGTTCAACATGCCTTTGTGGTCACTGAATGACTGCAGATAAGTTCCCTTGGTGTGTCCCTTATATCGATATAAGGAAAAGGTTTATATATAAGAGAAATAGGACATTAAGAAAGCATCCCAATCCAGTCCAGTTCAAAGTCATAAGTCCATATTAACCCATATGCCCGAAATCAGTCTATAAAGCCTCCTTCCGACTCACGAAGTCACAGGTCAGTGGGTGCAGAATCACGGTGCTGGCAGGGGTCTCCCCATGGCTCCTCGCTTCCAGGGCTCAGAGACCATCAACAGCAGAAGCAACTCATTGCTGGCAGAGGTCTCCATGTGGCCGCCCCAGCTTCAGAGGTCTGGCTCCATCAGGGCAAAGCCATGTGGTCTCTCCGCCGGCTCCTCCAGCTTCTTGGACGCTGCCATCTTGTCTTGTCCATGATTCATCATCTCTGAGACTAACTCCCAACAATTGGGGAAGATAGCTTCTCATCTTCACAAGGGAAATATCAGGAGATTTCCCACAAGTCTCAGGAGAAAGCCGTGCCCACATGGAGGCCTCATTGGCTACTCAATGGCTATCTCCAGATTAACAGGCTAGACTCACCCCTACATCTCAATCATAAAATTAACATAAGCACATGACTGCCACACTTGGTAATGCATCCATCCTCATCTTGTGAGTGTGTCATTGAAAACGAAAAGGCTACTTTTTAAAGCGTTCATTTTATTTTTGAATTTTTATTAAAAGATCACTTTATTGGGGATTCTCATAATTCTTGCTTGCATCAGGCAAATTTGTACATATGCTGCCTTCAATCTTTTCTAGTCATTTAGTTTCTATTAAGCCCTTGGAACCAGATCCTTTCCCCCATATCCCCTTGACAGATTATAAATTGTCATTATTTTCATATCTCACACCAACCGCTATCTCCCTTCCCCCATATTTCCTGTTGTTCTCCCCCCGCCCCCACCACCGTAGAGGGGTGTATGGTAATGTGTTGATCAATTGTGATCAGTTAACCCTTTCTTCCTTCCTCTCCCCTTCTTCCCTCCACCTTTCTGGTATTGCTTTTTCCACTCCCATTCCTGGTTTCTGTGTTTCATGAGCTCCCATTTCTTATCTATACCTGTGTACATGCTCCGGTCTTTTCTGAATTGAGAAGCACCACTGGGGTCATGATAATCGGGTGTGAGGAAACCTTAAGGAATCAGAGGAATACAGTGGGTTTTGTCCATTCTTTACTGCACCCTGGTTGCCTTATCCCTTCCTTTTGGCCCCTTTATGTGAGGGTTGTTCCATTGTCTACAGATGGGCTTCGGGTCTGTTCTCTAAGCCGCCTCATTCTCAACAATATGTTTCTGTTTGCTTGCTTATTCTGTGTCTTCTGATGCCTATTTCTCGGTCCTGAGGACTTCTCATGATCCTACCAGCGACGTGCTTCTTCCATGGGAGCTTGTTGCTTCTCTGCTGAATCATAAAGGCTGCTTTTTGTGCTATAGGAAAAAGTATGGTGAGGGACTGAAATCCAATATTGCCTTGCAGTTGCAACCTCTGTGAAACCGCCTGCAAAGGAACTTAGAAAAGAAGGGACGAGAGTCAGCCAGGCTCGTTCTCAAAGCTTCAGAGGGAGGAATTGACTCAAAGAATCCTTCAAAAATCTGCTGATTCTGAGCTATCCGGCAGGAGGCTTGTGGAGCTATCCCTCTGCTTGGCTCGCGAAACTTCAGCCGTGAGCTCTGGATTCCCCACCTCCTCTCCTGACCCTAGCTGACACCTAGGAGAATGCCAGCATTTCTTTCCCAACATACATGGGAAAGGTAGAATGTGAACTTGAGTGAGGAAATTCACAAGCTTCCGCACCCTGGGAACGAGAGGGCCCTAGGCTGCTGGCTGTATACCCGCTAGTTAGGGGAGGCTTAGATTGGCTATAAACTGGCTCCCAATGCTCAGCTGGGACTCTTGGGAACTGGACTATAGTGGAACTTCCCTGGAGCATGAGATGGACAGACTAAACTTAGGGAAGTGCAGAATTAGATGGGCCTGTGTTAGAGGAGAGAATCAACATGTCGAACTTGAGCATTTCCCAATGGGCCCAGTGTTCAGAATGATACCGCCTTCCTGCCCACACCCCAGCAGAATCTGGGCCTCCTCTGACATACACAGTCAGCAAAAATAGCTTGGGCAGGTGGGCAGGCAGTGCTTCAGATAGTCTTTTCTCTCCCCCATTATGTTGGATGCTTGGATTGTTGGCTAGCACTCCCTGGGGACTTGGGAGCCAGTCTCAACACCAGGATTTTGACAGAGGCAATATTTAATTGTTTTCTGCCTTTGGCTTCTGCTGAGCGTAGGTCAATGCCAAACCATCTGACCACCCTTGTCCTTTTGGGCTCTACAATAAGTGTGTGGGCACCGCTTTGTTCCCTGAAACAAACATTTAAAAACAAAGAAAAAGAAACATGTCTCAAAAACAGTAGTCATTTTCTTTTTTTATTTCTACATTTTATTTTTTTTAATGAATCATTTTATTGGGGGCTCTTACAGCACTTATGACAATCCATCCATCCATTGTATCAAGCACATTTGCACACATGTTGCCATCATCATTTTCAAACACTTTCTTTCTACTTCAGCCCTTGAAGCCCTTGAACTCCTCCTTTTTTTGGACTTTTGAACTGGGGGCTCGTACAACTCTCATGACAATCCATGCATCCACTCATTGTGTCAAGCACATTTGTGCATGTGTTGCCATCATCGTTCCCAGAACATCTGCTTTCTACGTGAGCCCTTGAGCTCAGCTCCTCGTTTTTCCCCTCTCTCCCCACTCCCTCATCCCTCATGAACCCTTGATACTTTATCAGTTATTATTATTGTGTCACAGTAGTCAATTTCTGCATGCATCTGGAAACAAGAGACAACAACTCAACCAGAATACACGTGACCTGAAGGAGGCTTTGGAAGAAGAAAATGTTTAGATCCTCCACTGAGGAGGTTTAGACTGATGACCTCCAGAGAAAAATAAACAACCAAACAGAAAAAGCAATACAGGAACTCAGGAAAGCACCGTAAGACCACTCCAATAAAATATATGGAAAACTAGAAACAACTTGACAACTACAAAGAGACATTAAAAAGGCAAACACCAAAATACTAGAATTGGATAACATTTTGAAAGAACAAAAACTAAGGATTGAAACGATGGACTCAAGAATCACTGATCTTCGGGACAAGTCTCTCAAGACCAAAATACAAGAAACTCAAGCTATAAAGACCCCCCCCCCAAAAAAAGACCCAAAAAGCTAAAGAAAAACCTAAGAAGTCTGTGTAACATTATCAAAGGAACAACTTATGTTTGATAAACATCCCTGAAGAGAAAGAAGTAATATTAACTACAGAGAAATAATTGGGGAACTTTTAAGGATTACTTTATCTATATTATGACAAAGCAATAAGTAACTACTGTATATGCTCATGTATGCTCATGAGTTTTTCAACACATTTTAAATACAGCTTTTGTGGTAAAAGTAGGTACTTCAGCTGATATTTGGGTCTACTTATACTCGAGTATATATGGTGCTTACGATGCTGAGAGCACTCCAAGCAGGATCAATTCCAAAAGAAAATCACCATGATACATTATATTCAGACTTTCTAACACCAAAGAAAAGAAAACAATCCTAACAGAATACAGGGAGAAAGAAACTCAATACAAAAACCAACCAATTAGCATAAGTTCAGATTTTCTATCAAAACTATGCAAGCAAGAAGGCAATGAATTGATATAGTCAGATTTTTGGGAGGGGGGACATCACTGGCCTCTTGTGGTCATGGGAGCTACCCAGCCTTGCTCTCAGAGAGCTGCTACTGGATTTGAACCACCAAGCCAATGGCTGCAGTCCTGCACTCAACCACTACGCCACCTGGGGCTCAGCCCGATATAGTCAAATTTTGGGGGAAAAAAATACTGCCAACCAAATTACCTTATATCCAGAAAAATTATTCCTCAAAAAGAGAGAGGAAAATCATTCCAAATAAGGCAAAACTGAAGGAATTTGTAAAAAACAAGACTGCCCTTATAAAAATGTTAAAAGTTCTCCAGGAGGCAAAAGACATTTATAGAGGCCTAAATACAGGCAATATACATGTGTAAATATATATATAACATATGTATATATGTATACGTATATATGCACATACATATATGTGTGTATAATTAGTGGGGAATAGAACTATGTACTCATATCTATTTGTTAAGAATTAAGGTTGCAGATGGACATTGGGCCTCAACTCAAATGCTCCTTTAACACAAGAACTCTTTGTTCTAACACTTTGTATTCTGTGATGTTCACCTTCCCAACAAGATTGCTGAAGAAAAAGCAGGTGCATAAGCAAGTGTGGTGAAGAAAGCTGATGGTGCCCAGCTATAAAAAGATTGAGTCTAAAAAGCTTGAAGATAAACAAGTAGCCATCTAGCTGAGAAGCAACAAAGCCCACTTGGAATAAGCACACCAGCCTGTGTAATTGTGAGCTGTTGATAGGATCAGGTTTCAGGCATCTAAGACTCAGAATAAAACCATACTCAAGGTGAATTGTGTGGGACATGGAGTGGAGACCCAATGCCTACCTGTAGACAAATGAGGGGGTCACAGAAAAGAGATGAGCCAGTAAGGATGCAATATAGCACCGATGAGACACAACTTTCCCCTAGTTCTCTGGTGCTTCCATCATCCCACTATCATGACTTCAATTCTACCTTACAAATCATATTAGACCAGAACATTCAGATTGCTTTAGATAAGAATCCACAACACAGGGAATCCAGGATAGATAAACCCCTCAGAGTCTCAATGAGAGTAGAGATACCAGGAGAATTAGGGGAAGGTTGGGGGAGGAAGGGGGGGTTGATCACAAGAATCAACCTAGAATCCCCTTCCATGGAAGCATATAACAGAAAAGTAGGTGAGGGGCAATGGAGGATGATGTAAGATATGAAAAAAATAATCTATAACTTATCAAGGGTTCATGAGGGAGGGTGGGTGAGTGGTGGAGGAAGGGGGAAGAAATGGGAGCTAATATCAGGGGCTCAAACAGGAACAGGATGCTTTGAAAATGGTGATAGTGATATATATGCAAATGTGCTTGACACATGGGAGGAATGCATTGACTATGATAAAAGATGCAAGTTCTCCCAATAAAAGTATTTAAAATATGTATATTAAAAGTTCTTTGGACAGAGAATCATCATCAGCAACAGACAGCAACCTAAAATTAGCATACAATACATTATTATGGAGAAACACCCTACTTAAATCATGCACAAAATGAAGAACTACACGAACCAGAGTAATGAATCACAGATAGCATTTCTACAATGAAGATAATGACAAGCAAAAAAGGAAACAGGGTAGATAATTAATAGCTGAATGGAGAAGATAACAAGTTGTTTGCAAAAAAAAAGGCACACTGTTTTGAATTTGGAAAGAAAACTACACCAAAAAAAAAGATCCTCAAGGAAAAAGTTAAAGCCTCAAAAAAATGAAAAAGAGAAAAGTCATATACTCATAGTAAACTGCAGACAAAAATGAAAAATGCAATGAGAAAATCTATAAACAAAAAGAATGGAGCAAAAAAATGACCATCAGGGCTGAGGCCCAGTGGCATAGTGGTTGTGTATGGTGCGGCCCACTGGGTTGGCTGTTCAAATCCAGCAGCAGCTCTTCAGGAGCAAGGCTAGGCCTACCACTCCCACCAGAGGGCAGTGATGCCAAAAAAAAATGATCATGAACATAGAGAGGAACATCACTTTACAAAATTGTAACAAATGATGGTAGTAAAACCATACTTATCAATGATAACACTGAAGGTAAATGGACTGAATTTATTCCTTGAGAGACAAAGACTAACAGAATGGATGACAACAGCAGTCTTTAATACGTTGCTTACAAAAACACACCTAGTTAAAAAGACAAACATAGATCACAAATCAAAGGATCGATAAGAGATATATAAAGCTAACAGTTGTCAAGGAAGCAAGAGTAGGAGCATTAATCTCTGACAAAACATACATCAAAGCAAAAGCCATATTGAGAGACAAAGAAGGCCATTATATAATCATGAAAGCTTCAATTGAACAAGTAACTATAACCATAATTAATCTGTATGCACCAATGGAAAGACCTTCAAAACACCTCAATTGAATTCTTTTGGAAATGAACATAAAAAAACCATAATATGATGATACTAGGAGAATCCAAAACATCACTTTTGAGCAAAGATGGATCCAATAGAGAGAAAATCAACAAAGATATAGAAGAAATAAATAGCACTATTAATCAACTTGATCTCTTAGCTATATACAGAACACTTCACCCAACAAAAGCTATATAAATTTTTTCTAGGACACATGAGGTCTGCTCTAGAGTAGATCAAAATTTAGGCCAACAAAATCCTAGCCAGCAAAATTTCACAAAGCATAAAGAAGACCACAACCAATTGAGATTCATACCAAATATTCAAGGACGATTTAATATTAAAAAACAATCAACATAATTAACCAAATAAATTTAAGGAGAATCATATACTGTAACTATATCAAGTGATGTGAAAACACATTTGATAAAATTCAGCATCCCTTCTGGATTAAAAGCACTCAATAAATTAGGAATTGACGGGACATTCTTCAATATGATAAGGTCCACATATGCAAAGCCAATGCATCTCACTGAATGGAGAGAAATTGAAAACACCCCCCCCCCCATTTCAAACAGGAACCAGAAAAGATTTCCCTTTATCACCACTCTTATTTAATATAATCCTGGAAGTCTTAGGTAGAACCATAAGCTATCAAAAAGATAATGAATGACATCCACATTGTCTGTGGTAGTTATGTAATCTGTTGTCAATTTGAGACTCATAAGGGTGAATGGAGTGGAGTTTAATCTGTCAATCAGGCTGCAGCTTGACCTCATTTGAAGGTGCGAAGGCTCACTGGAGGCTGAACACACACACTCCCTGGAAGTCATTACTGACAACGAGTCTGATGGAGTTATGCTGATGCAGTCAGAGGCGTGGGAGCTGGAGAAGCTATGTGGAGACCCCTTCCAGCCCTGAGATGCTTCTCTGCCGCTGGATCCACAAGACTTTCCACCCACTGGCCTGTGATCTTCCTGCATCCTATGTCATTGCATGAGTTGTGTGAGTCTAGAGAGGAAATTATAGATTGGTATCAAACATATAGGCTAATATAGAATTTATGGATTTGATCTGGACTGAGATGGGATGTTATCTCAATATTCAATTGCTCTTATATTTAAAGCACTTTCTTATACACATGTTAGTGTCTATGAATTTGTTTCTGTAGTCAACCCAGACTAAGGCAACAATTTACCAAAGATGACATGGAGGTGACCAACACTCATAAAATATTCAATTGCATTAGCCAAAAGAGAAATACAGGTTAAAGCAAAAATAATATACCACCTCACATTGATACTCAGCAAAAATTCAAAAATACAGAAAATAGTACATGCTCTGAAGGATGCGGAGAGACTGAAATGTAAATACATTGCTGGTGGGACTGTAGAATTGAATAACCACTATGGAAATCAGTATTGCACTTCCTTAAAGAACTGCAAATGTGATTATTTTATGATCCTCTAATCTCTCTACTTGGCATACACTCTAAAGAAATAAAGAACAAAACACAAATGACATATGCACTTCCATGCTTATTGAAGCAATTTCTGTAATAGCAAAAGCATGGAAACAAAAAGCATAACTACAGAAATGGATAAACAAACGGATACATTTGTGCAGTGGAATATTGTTCATTCTTAAAAGAACAATGATGCGTCGGTCTGTCAGACACCTTAAGACGTAGACAACATTAGAGAACATTATGCTCAATAGAATCATTATGTTCGATCTCACAAAGATAAACTTTTTGCAACACCAATATTATATTAAAAAAAAGAAGTGATTCTTACATCAAAGGGTTAGAGTTTAAAGATCTCAACAAGGCAATGCAGAAAGGAGTCTGGCACGGGACAAGAAAGTATGGAGGGAATGAGGGTGTGTTAGCCTGGGTAGACTAGAGAAACAAATTTATAAACACACATATGTATATAAGGGAGAGGTTTATATACTAGAGAAATGGGGCATTGAGAAAACATCCCCACCCAGTCCAGTCCAAGTCCATAAGTCTGATATTAGCCCATATGTCTGGAACCAGTCTATAAAGTCTTCTTCTGACTCATGAAGCATGTGCAATGACACAAGAACAATCACAGGCCAATGGACGCAGAGTCTTGTGAATCCAATGGAGGTAGAAGCATCACAGTGCTGGCAAGAGTCTCCCAGGGACTGAATTTTGTGTCTTGTCAGTAAAGCCTCTCCAAGTCACTCAGCTGTAAGTTTCTCACACCCATGAGGGAAATATTGGAGATTTCCCAGAATTCTCAGGAGAAAGCCGTGCCCTTACACTCAGAGATCTCATTGACAGGCTATCTCCAGATTGAGGGGCTAGCCTCCACCCCTACACTCTTAATCAAATTGGCACCAAGACTGTCAGAGAGGGAGATAAAAGGGGGAGGAGGAGGAAAAGCAGGAAGAGGAAGGGAAAAACAAAAAGGAGGAATAGAAGGAGAAGGAAGAAAACCACACATGGAAGGGAGTGCCTTTAAAGGGAGGCTGTTACTGATTAAATTTGATTAAATGGGATTTACAACTACATAGAATACGTTTTTCTTTATAAATATTATACCCCACAAGCAAAAATGAAAAATAATAAAAAAAATTAGTAAGGATACAATTTTGAAGTGAGACAAAAGGGTCACAGTCCTAAAAAGCCTCCAGATTTGTGTCAGTCTGTGCTGACTGAAGAAACAAATCCAGAGGCACTCATATGTGTGTAAAAGAAAACTTTATATCAAAGAGCAACTGTGTATTAAGAAACATCCCAGCCCTGTCCAGATCAAGTCCATAAGTCTGATATTAGCCCATATGTCTGATGCTATTTCATAAATTCCTCTTTCAACTCACGCATCCCTGAAATGATGCCAAATGCAGGAAAATCACGGGCCAGTGGGTAGAAAGTCTTGTCAATCCAATGGTAGTGGAAGCATCTCGGTGTTGGCATGGGTCTCCACGTGGCTCCTTCAACTCCAGGACTGTGGCTGTATCAGCATAAGTCCATCGGGCCAATCATCACTTGTGTGTCTCCATGTGACTGGTCAACAGGAATGTGTAGCAGTGTGGGTGTGCCCCACCTCCAGCAAGCTATTTTTCTCTGTAGCGTCTCCAAAAAAGGTTGTCAAGCTGCGACCTGATTGACAGGTTAAACTCCATCCTTTCACTCTCAATAGTCTCGAGTTGACAGCAGATTATGTAACTACCACCAGATTCCTTACCCATCAGATCTAACACTGGTTTGAGCAGCTATACAAGAAGGAAAAGGAAAGTGCGATGGCCTTGGATTCTTTTGAGACATGCAAGTGGGTTCCAAAAACAGAAAATATATTTTGGGGTTAGGGTAAATGTCAAAGGGAAAACAAAAACAAGACCCCCAACTGAACATCTGTCCAGTTCATGAAGGCTTTGCAACAAGTTTACAAAAATGCTCACCACTTAAGACAAATTGATCAATTGCTTTGCATAGAAGAGCTCAGAAAGTTATGGTATCTGTTGGGGGGAGATTCCCCAAGTATATTCCTGATAGATATTCTCAAAGGACACAGATCATAGGGGTTTTTTATGAAGAAATTGGGGGGGAATCTGGAAAGGGCTATCTGTGAGAAGGCCAAGACAATTGC
>PVJH01023858.1:0-34084 GCA_004026705.1 Nesogale talazaci
GAGTACCTTAATCTTAACTCTTAAATTCCTGGTCTGACTTAATGACCTCTCTAAATATTTTTGTTTTAGATTATAAGGATAAAATTGTTGGCCATCTGATACCTTATTTAGCATAGCCTTAAATAGACATATTCGCATGCCAACTATTTCATCTAGTATTAACTGATTACATTTATAAAAATTGGGTTGAGCCCCGGTGGCGTAGTGGTGCGGGACTGCGGCCCACAGGGCTGGCAGTTCAAATCCAGCAGCAGCTCTCCAGGAGCAAGGTTGGGCCTCACCAGAGGGCAGTGATGCCCCCCCCCCCCAAAAAAAAAAGTAAAAAAAAAAAACATTTTTAAAAATTATTTTTCTATCCTTCATTGTTTGCCATTAACTTTGCTTCCATTATTCCAAAGCTGGCATGAGCTGACTATAGTAAATGGATGAGCGTGGTCCTCAGTTTAGTTTACCTTTTCTTTGGAAACATACCAACTCCCACATTTTCATCTGTGGGAGCTCCCGACTAATGGCTCACACACTAACACAGGAAGACACGAGGAGCTCGCTATGTGCATCTGCTTCTCTGCCTGCTGGAGACTTCGTGACACTGTGTCCCTGTCTGGAATTTGTGCAAACACTGATGTCTCTCAGCTCTTTTCACCGTTCCTTGGTTTCTGTCCTCTTCCCCTCTCCCTGCCCTTTCCCTCCTCCCTGTAAGCCTGTGTGTGTTGCCCCTGAAGTTGGGCCCGTCCTCCTTCAGTCATGCAGCCTTAAACCAGGGAAACTTTGCATGTGTATTGAAACTGCTGCTTATTCCTTTTTGTAATTGTAGAATCAGTAAGTCCATTAAGTTTGGGCATGCACAACCTTATATGCTGTTGTAACAATTCTGACATGGATTTAAGCCACTTAGCAGTAGGCTTTTTTTTTTCTTTTTTAATGACCGAGCCTGCTCCTTATGAAATAGACATATAATTTGATATGTGGAGAACATGTTTAGAGCATATCCTTTTTTAGTATGTAGTAGACTTTTTAATAATGCCATATGTGACATGACCATTTGTCACGTATGTTGACATATATTATGTCATATGAAAAAATAATTTTATGAAGAAGATATTATTGTCTCCTATTATTGTTCATAATTGACAGCTGAGAAAACTGAAGATGAGAAACTAAATGTCTTGCTTAAGGCCAGACAGGTAATGGCAAAGCTAAGGTTGGAACTCAGTTTTTCTAAAACTAAAATCTCTCAGAGATGTTATGTCATTGAGGTCACCCTCTTGAAGTTGTATTCTATGTTTTTCTGTGTTTTGTGTCTAAAACCCAGGACTGAGGATTCTACAGGGATAGCAAGTAGAATAAGGGTTTAGGGGACGGGTACACTGGTGGTGGTAGGTTAAAAGGGAGATGATGTTAGCAATTGTACAATTCTGCTTGAAGTGAATGAACTATGGAATGATATATGTATAACTCCAAATTAATAATAAATATGAAAAAAGAAAATATAATAAATAAATAAAATTAAAATCCTTGTCCTAGACCATGCTACTGTTCTGCTTTCTTGACTTCTTTTCCTTTTTCCCATTTTGCATTGCTCTAGTCTTTATAACTTCTATTTTTAGTCTTTCTAACTTCATGTTGTCCTAATATCATAAATTTAATTGGCTTTTAGATACATCCTAGGATAGCTTGATCAAGTTAATGATTTGATCAAATATACAAGACAGGACACAGGAAAGCAAACGTCTTGAAAATTATGAGGGCAACACATGTACAAATGTGCTTGACATACAATGGATGGATGGATGGATTGTAATAAGACTTGTACGAGCCCCCAATAAAATGATTTTTTTAAAAAAGGCATAGTCCTCTAACCATAGCAATAGAAGAAAATCCTTATTGTTGATATTTAGTTATTCTTGTTTTTGTTTTGCTTTGGCAGAAACTTCGGGAAAAACAAAAAACTGTACGAGAAAGTCATGGTCCAAATATGAAGCAAGCAAAAATGTGGCGTGATTTTGAGCAATTGATGGAATGTAAGAAACAATGCTTTCTGAAACAGCAAAGCCAGACGTCCATTGGCCAGGTAATTCAGGAGGGAGGCGAGGACCGACTGATCCTCTGAGTTTCCGGGTCTCGTCCATTGGGTTTAATGATGTTACTAGTGACCCGCACAGCCCTTTGATGCTTTTCTTTTCTTGAAAGTGATTTGTACCTTTTCCTTTCAGATTAGCCACCCCCTATTAAGTTTTCTTGGAACATATGTTAAGGTAGATTTAAAGTGACAAAATTTTTTAACATATGTGACTTTTATTGCTTTGTTTAGTTCAGACACCAGTGGTGTCTTCTGAGTTTTATGAGACAGGAGACTTAAGTTTACTATCTATAAATGTAAACATATGTCCATTAAGTAGCATGTAGGTTTTAAAACAATAATAATCCAATGGTTTAATGCTTCCCTTAATCTATTTTTTTTTAACTTTAGAGGAATCTTTTAGGAACTAGTATCTCTTGTTTTGAAGAAACATTTATCTGAAGTTCAGCAATTCCTACAGTTTCACTTCAGTTTATTTTCCTTCTGTTAAATTCAAGAAATTATATTTTAAGCAATGTGTTTGTACTATTCATATAATTAAAAGACAAATAAAAGTTGATCCATATTCATGATTATTTATTTGAAATTATGTTCTTTTCTCTTTTAAAAAGATTTATTGGGGCCTTGTACAACTCTTATCACAATCCATGCATGCATCCATTGTGTCGAGCACATTTGTAGAGGGGGTTATATATAGATCATTGTGATAAGTTTCCCCTTCCTCCCCCACCTTTCCCTTACCTTCCTGGTATCTCTACACTCTTTATTGATCCTGAAGGGGTTTTTTTTTTTCTGTTCTGGGTTCCCTGTGTTTCCAGCTATGATCTGTACCAGTGAACATCCTCTGGTCTAACCAGATTTGAAAGGTATAATTTGAAAGGTATCATGGTGGGGGTGGAGGAGAAGACGCATTAAAGAACTAGAGAAAAGCTGTATGTTTCATTGTTGCTGTACTGCACCCTGACTGGCGGGTCTCTTCCCCATGACCCTTCTGTAAGGGGATGTCCAGTTGCCTACAGATAGGGTTTGAGTCTCCACACAGCACTCCCCCTCCTTCTCAATGATATGATTTTTTTTTTATTCTTTGATGCCTGACATCCGATCCTATCAACACCTTGTAAACACACAGGCTGGTGTGCTTCTTCCATGTGGGCCTTGCTTCTCAGCTAGATGGCCCCTTGTTTATCTTTAGCCCTTTAAGACCTCAGACGCTTTATCTTTTGATAGCCGGGCACCATCACCTTTCTTCACCACATTTGTTTATGCACTCACTTTGTCTTTGGTGATTGTGTCGGCTTAGAGACCATGATGGAATGCCAGTTTAATAGAACAAAGTGTTCTTGCATTGATGGAGTACTTGATTGGAGACCCAATGTCCATCTGCTACCTTAATACTAAATCTATAAATATATGCACATAGATCTATTTCTCCATCGTCATATATAAATATATTTACACATGTAAATGTCTAAAGAGACCTCTATAAATGCCCTTTGCCTCCTAGTTCCTTCCTCTATTTCCTTTTACTTTTCTCTTGTCCCTTTGGGTTTCAGTCATTCCTCTTGGCTACATTGCCCTTGATCAAGCTCTACCAGGCCCCTACACTCTCCTCACCATCGTTTTTAGATCACTTGTTCCCTTGTTCCCGGCTTTGTTAACTCCCACTTCCTTTCCCTCGCCTCCCCCTCTCCCCTGACCCCTGGAACTATGTTTCTGTTGTTTTCTCCTCCAGACTGTTTATCCTGCCTATCTCATCTAGAGAAATCTGTAGAAATAAAAAAAAAACCTGTAGAGATAATAATATGCACAAAAAAAAAACAGGACAGAGCAAAACAAAGCAACAAAACAACAATAACAAAACCAAGAACAAAAAAAGAGAAAGCACACAAATAACTCATGGTCTGTGTGCTGGCCTTTAGGAGCGTCTTCCCTTTGAATCTGATGGGGTGCCACACTCCCGTCCCAGAGTCTTAGTTTGGTATTCCCTGGGGACTTCGTTGCTCTGTTCCCCTTGCTGGTCTGTTGCACACCCTCAGTGTTTTGCCACAGTGTGGTGACGTCAGATCGGGCACAATTACCACACGGTCTCCAGTGTTGTGCCCTGGAATACTCTGGGTCAGTGAGGGATGTTGAAATTATGTTCTCGATTTATGTCAAAATGTATTCTTTTTCTCAGTAAGTTTTCATCGTCTGGTATTAAATTTAAGGATTACTATTTCATTTCAAAACGGAAATGTAGTATTCAGGTTGTGGGACAATTATTTTAAATATTAGAAATTGTCATAGCCACCTGAATATCTTATTTTGTGAAGTATCCCTTCATACTTAGCCCAAGTTTTAATTAGATTGTTTGTCTTTTTGTTGTTGAGATGTTAAATGTTTCTATAAATTTTAGAGAATTAGACTCTTGTCAGATATGTTATTGCCAAATTTCCCCCCAGTCTTTAGCTTGTTTTTTTCACTCTTTCAGTAAAGACTTTTAATGAGCATAAATATTTAATTTTAAGAGGTTCCGGTTATCTAGTTAATCTTCTGTTTGTACTTTTTAGTTATGATTGATAGTCTATTTATGTCATGGATTAGGACCTCCATCTCTGTCGCTAGTTTTTCTTTTTTGAACTTTATAGTTTCAGGTTTAAATTTTAAGTCTTTGATTCAGTTTACCGGTAAGTTTATTTTTGTGTATGGTCAGGTCGTTTGATTTTCTGTAATTGTATATACAGTTTTGCCAGCACCGTTTGTTAAGAGACCATGCCTTCTCCATTTAATGAGTTTCGACCCTTTGTTGAAGATTAACTGTCCATAGCTGGGTAGATTTATTTCTGGAGTCTCAGTTCTGTTCCATTGGACTGTGTGTCTGTTGCACCAGTGCCAGGCTGTTTTGACTACTGTGGTTGTGTACATAGGCTCCACACTTAGGAAATATGAGGCTTTCTACTGTTTTTTTCTTCTTCAGTAATGCTTTAGCTATCCAGACCTCTTTCTTTTCTATATAAAATGCTGGTTAGGTTCTCAAGATTTTTAAAGAATGCTATTGGAATTTGGATTGGGGCTGCATTCTATATATCACATTGGGTAGTACAAATATTGTTACAATGTCAAGTTCTTCCTATGCACGGTATGTTTTTCTATTTATATTAGTCTCTTGTTGTGATAGGGTTTTTTCCCCCTCCTTCCCATTCCCTCTACTCTCCTGAACCCTGGATAAATTATAAATTATTGGGGCTGAGCCCCGGTGGCGTAGTGGTTGTATGCGGGACTGCGGCCCACTGGGATGGAGGTTCGATTCCAGCTCCACGGAGCAAAGGCTGGGCCTCCTACTCCCACCACCTGAGGGCAGTGATGCCCCCCCCAAAAATTATAAATTATTATTATTTTCATATCTTATATCATCTGCTATCTCCCTTCATCCATGTTTCTGTTGTTTGTCAAGGGGCGGGAGTGGAGTGGAATGTTATACAATAGATCATTGGGATCGATTCCTGCTTTCTCTCCCCACTTTCCCTCTACCCTCATGGCACTGCTACTCCCACTATTGTTGCTGATCGGGTTATCTGCCCTGGAGTCCATGTGTCAAGAGCTCTTATCTGTACCACTCACTGTACATCTGGTCTAATTGGATTTGTAAGGTAGAACTGGAGTCATGATAGTGGGAAAGAGGAAGAATTAACAAATGCTGTGTTTCTTAGGTGCTATACCCTGGCTGGCTCATCTGAATAGTGTTTTATAGCTTTCTTTTTGTAAGTTTTTTTACATCCCTAGTTATTTTCTTTTTTTTTTTTTTTTTTTTTAGGCATCACTGCCCTCAGGTGGTGGGAGTAGGAGGCCCAGCCTTTGCTGCTGGGAGCCGGAATTGAACCTCCATCCCAGTGGGCCGCAGTCCCGCGCACAACCATTACGCCACCGGGGCTCAGCCCCCTAGTTATTTTCTTACTTTGGGGCAATTGTGAATAGTTTTACTTTCCTGATTTTCTTTTGAGAGTGCTCTTTATAAGTATAGAGGAACCCTACAGATTTTTTTTTCGTATGTGGGGGGCATTACTGCCCTGATTGGGGCAGGAAGCCTTGCTCCTGAAGAGCTGCTCCTGGATTTGAACGGTCAACTCTACAGTTGAGCTACAGTCCCACACACAACCACTATGCCACCAGTGCTCAGCCCCCTACAGATTTTGTTTGTTTGTTTGTTTTTGTTTTGGGGCATCACTGCTCTTCAGTGGTGGGAGTAGGAGGCCCAGCCCCACTGCTGGAATTGAACCTCCGTCCCAGTGGGCCGCAGTCCCGCGCACAACCACTATGCCACCGGGGTTCAGCCCCCCTACAGATTTTTTTAATACATATTTTAGGCATCACTGCCCTGTGGTGGTGGGAGTAGGAGGCCCAACCTTTGCTCCTATGAGCTGGAATTGAACCTCCATCCCAGTGGGCTGCAGTCCCGCAGACAACCACTACGCCACCAGGACTCGGCCTCCCCCCACCCCCCACACAGATTTTTTGATGTTGATCTCTTACCCTACCACTTTGCTGAAGCCTTCTATTAGTTCCATTAACTTTCTTGTAGAATATTGGAATTTTATATATATGCATGTTGGGTTGGGTTCTCTAGAGAAGCGGAACCAATGACACTTACATATGTGTCAAAAATAAATGAATATCAAGAGGGCCCACATAACCACAGAGTGGACAAGCACACTCCACCCCAAGTCCAGGAGTCAGACGCTAAGGCGGAGGCTCTCTGCACCTCACAGAGCTGGGACCAAGTAACCAAGCAGCATGAAGATGACCCAGCAAGTGCCAACGGAGACAGAGTCAGGTCAACACAAAGTCAGCAGGCAGCACAGCAGCTACCATCGGCTCCCAGAGCTCGCACATCACAATGGCAGGCCACCATTTCAACCCCCAAGGGACCAGATGCAGCGCCCAGGAAGAAGGAAAGGGAGTTCTTCACAGCGTGTATATAGTATTCCACATCCCCAAGGAGCCAGCATGAGGCTGTGACCTGAGAAAGGGGCTGCACTCCTTCCTGGTTGTCCCACAAGTGCTTGTTACGATGAGCAGCCTGAACCAGTCAATTTGACATAAAACCTAACCATCGCATATAGGGTCATGGCAGCTGTGAACAAGGATAGTTTTTCTTTTTTTTTTCGGGGGGTGGGGTTGGCAATCACTGCCCCCTGGTGGGAGTAGGAGGCCCAGCCTTGCTCCTGGAGAGCTGCTGCTGGATTTGAACCGCCAGCCCTGTGGTCCGCAGCCCCGCACACAACCACTACACCACCATTTGTAAAAGGTCGCAGACACAAACTCTCCCAAACTCAATCATCTGTTTTTGAACATGGCAGATGATGTGCTTGTGCAACGTTGGCTACTGACTTGTTATTTTTAAGTCAGTAGAAACTGATGCTTCCTTCACCAGCGAATTCCTCTCCAAGTCTTCAAAAAAAAAAAAAAAAAAAGACTTAACTGCCCTTCACAAAACAGCCTTTTATTTCCCAAAGGAGCAACAACTTGCCAGATGATTAAGCCAAGTGATTAGTTTTGTTTGGGGTTTTTTGTTGTTCCTGTTTTGAGCTCTTCCCTTTCTTGGGTACTCTGCTCTTAATTTTAAAAATTACTAACAGCAGCTACTCCAAGGAATGCTTACCATTCTCCTGGTTGGATTGTTGCTGGCCATGGTTACTGCACCCCGAAAGAGCTTGTGGATTAAACACCAAGGCAGCACCAAAATAACTGTATTCACTGAAGCAGAACATGGTTATTGAAGAAAAACAAAGTGGGGGGAAGAAACCCTTAAAAGTACAAAGTTATTTCTAGTTTGAAGTACCATTGGGGCTTAGTGCTGCACTTTGTGGGCTTCGTACAGTGACTTTGCACTCTTTCTTTGATTTGGTTGGACTGTCGTCATAAAGCGTTGATGAACTTGGATAATTCTTGACAGCTGGCTCTTAACAGAAGAGCTTAAGATGCTCTTCCTTCAGGATTGATATACCAACTGGCTAATTGGTGAGTTCACTTAATCATTGTAGAAAATAACCTATCTTCCATGTGATGGTCCAAATAAAGGAGAAAAATGTAGTCTATGAATTCTGCTTCTGTCTCCATTCAAGGACATGGTGTTACATGAGCCCCACTAAACTGTCAATTTCAAAAGGCCACTCCTTATCTTACTTTCTGTATTAGGTGAGGAACAAATCTTGCTTTAAAAGTTACCCTAAAAGGGTAATGATCATCTGTTCTAAATCTGTTCACAACTGAATTCAGGATTGTGTGTTTTAGATTGAATTGTGTCCAAAAAAAAAAAATTGAGTTGTGAATTGAAACCTCCATGCCTGTGATTTTGACCCCTTTGGGGATTATAATAATGGGTTTTCTTTGTTATGTTAATAAGACCGGATTACTTTAGGGTGTGTCTTGAGTCAATCTCCTTTGAGATATAAAAGAGATTAAACAAACAAGTTAGAGAGCAGAGATGGGGTAAAATAAATGACACGGCATAAGAGGTAAGGAGCACTCCAAGAAGCCATGAAACAGAATTTGAATTGATAAGGACCTTCTTCTAGAGCCAACAGAAAGAAATGTGTCCCCTAAAAAGCTGGCACCCTGAATCTGGACTTCTAACCTCCTATTGAGAAATTAAATTTCTATTTACTAAAGCCATCCAATTGTGGTATTTCTCTTAGAGTAACATTAACTCACAGACAGAATTTGATAACAGAAGAGTGGGGTGCTCCTCAAACAGGTGTGGAAGAAATTTTGAAATTAGGTAATTTTAAAGTCCCTCATAGTAATAGTCTAGATTGCTTTGAAGAATCTGCTGGTAGAATTTGGGTGAGGGCTGAGAAAATAGTGAAGTGAAGAAAGCTGAAGACAAAATGCCCATTGCCTTAGAGAATACCAATGGCATCAACAAAATGCCACTAGAAATATAGATGTTAAAAAATATATGCTTCTGATGAGGTTTTAAAGGAAAATTATGAACATGATCACATAAGGGAGAAAAGGCAATTTGTATGCAGTGCCAAAGAACTTGTCTGAATTATTTTCAAATGGATGACAGAGAGAACAGTTGGTGATGACTTTGAGTATATGACTGAGGAGGCTATCCAAGCAAGATCTCAGAGGAGTTGTGTCATTTCTCCTGGCTGCTTTTAAGGTGAGGGGAAAGGGATAGATTAAAAATGAACTGTGAAAAGCAAAAACAAAACTTAAAAGATTTGGAAAATTGTGTTGTACACACTCCGGAGATGTGTCCTAGAATATTCACCAAGGATGTAGCTACACAATCGTCTGTTACAGTAAACCTGTAAAAATAGTGTGACTGGGTTCTCTGACCACGTCTAACTTGACAAGGGAAAGAGAATCACTGTTACCTTTAGTCAAAGACTTATTCCTGGAAACAGAGGTCATACATATCTTCTCACTCAACCTTTTTACATTTCTGACTCCAATCACCCTTCCCACACATTTCACTGCTGGTTTCATCATTTGCTGCAATGGATGCACAAAACTCGCAATTGTGGGGCTTACTAGGGAGCTATTAAGGATCAGAAATGACTCCATACTGTTCTTCTGTCAAGACAGCCACTTCTTAGCTTCACCTGCAACAGGTCTCGGTCGGTCGGTCTGTCTGTCTGTCTCACTCTCCCCCCCCCCACCCCAACTTCTGTTCTGCTCAAGCAATTGGTTCAAAGCTCTTTTAACTCACTAACATGTCCAGAGGCACCCCATTCTGCCAGCAAGCCTCCTGCCAAGAGACACTAACCCTACCTCAGCCCATCTTCTTCTAGTTCTGCTGCCTCTGTTGCTGTTGTATCTACTTCTCGCCGTCCCATCATTTCCAGTGATACATGTGTCTCCTAGGCACCAATGACAGAATGGAAGTATACTCCAGCTTTTTTCTCATGAAGATCTCCTCTCTCCATTCCCTCCTTTGTTATCTCTTATAAGATAAAAGAGACTCGAGCAAGGGTGGCGCTTTCACTAAAGTGCACCCCACCCTAACCTTGCCCCATTCAATTAAAACAATAAACAAAAAGTCAATTCCCATTAGTATCACTAACCCTTTTTCATTATAATACAGTGGAGGATAATTATAGCAATTTGTAAAGGACAGCTATGCAATACTGTCTGGTGTGGCCATGCCAGATTCACACATAATCCCAACCATCGCGGCTTCTATACATCTTATTTGCATGGTCCCCACCAGTCATTGTGTCAGAGCCACAAGGACTAGGGCTAGAAGAACCTCATTAAGGAATACTACCACTATACTCCAGCAGATGACATATTGGCTTACATTACACTGAAGGGGACAAAGAACAAAAGCAAAGGACACTTACCTGTCTTTCAGAATTCCACAGGCAGGAAATAGTCCAAGAAATTACAACTTTTGTCCTCCCAGAAAAGAAAAGGGCCATCCCTGGAGCCCCTTGGAAGGAACCTGGGAAGCAAGGTCGTCTCTGTTTCAAAGGGTGGGACCAGAGCCTCCTGAGTGTCAGAGAGTCAGATCTTTGACAGCTTGGTTTCCATTCCAGAGTGTAGGGCTGTTGTGAAGTGCCCCCAAAGAATACGGCCACTACGCAAAGCCAATGGGCTGGAATGCATTGCCCAAAGGGCATAAGAACAGAGCCTGCCGGGACCAAGGTGATGGCATCACCACTCTAACTTGGAGAATGGGACTGCCCAAAGTGGAGGGAGCAGAATTGCTATTCCACTGGGCTTGAAAGGCAGACCTGAATCCCAGGGCCCTCCACTCAGAATCCAGAAGTGTGGCCAACATTGCAGCATCTGGAAGGTAGAGACATTGCCCAAATCTCATAGAAGAGAGGATTTTTGTTTGTTTGTTTGGGCATCACTGCTCTCTGGCCGTGGGAGCAGTGGGAGTAGGAGGCCCAGCCCCACTGCTGGAATTGAACCTCCGTCCCAGTGGGCCGCAGTCCCGCGCACAACCACTACGCCACCGGGGCTCAGCCCCGAGAGGATTTTTTTTTTTTTTTCAAACTTTAACCAAACTCACTGTAACTGAGCCAATGGTGCCTCTTAAGTGGCCACATAAGGCAGGGTAAAACTGCCCCTGTGGGTTTCTGAAGCTACAAAGCTTTCACTCAAAACCAAACTTGCTGTCATCAAGTCAATTTAGACGCATCGTGACCCTTGAAGGACAAAGAACTACCTTCTGCGGGGTTCTGCGACTGTAAGTTCTTAAGGGAGCAGAAAGCGTCGTCTTTCTCCTGAGGAGTACCTGGTGACTTCTACCTGCTGACTCGCAGTTAGCAGCCCAACATGTAATCCACCACACTAGCAGTGCTCTCGAGCCTTGACAGCTAATTAATTTTTTTCTTGGGTTTAGGACTCTTCAGAGTTAACTCCACTTGTACTTTAGAAAGAGTTCACTTGTAGCCTAGATTTCACACCTTCACAGGTGATGAGGAAATTTTGCCCCATGATAGAATATGCCTAAGTCTACCCCACCCCCAGTTTAATAGAGGTTGCTCAGCATAAATAATTTTAAACTTAAGAGTTAATTTAAGACTTTGGGGTAATGGGTTGGCAGCAAATGTTCTTTGCATTGTGTCAAGGATATGAATTTGCAGGGGGACAAAGAATGCATGCAGACAATGGATGGATGGATTGTGATAAGAGTTGTATGAGCCCCCAATAAAATGATTAAAAAAAAGGGGGACATGATCCCAGGCAAAAATTTTTTTTGGGGGGGGCGCATCACTGCTCTCCAGTGGTGGAGTAGGAGGCCAGGCAAAAATTTTAAAAAACAAGAATAGAATGCTATGCAAAGAGTTGCACCCTCCCCTCAAAAAAAAATGTGATACTTATATATCCTTCTATCTATATAAATAAAGAGAATTACTATATATATATATAAATGTGATATAGATCCTAACTTCTAAACCTTTGGATATCAATCCTGTTTTTTGTTTTGGGCGGGGGCATCACTGCCCTCAGGTGGTGGGAGTAGGAGACCCAGCCTTTGCTCCATAGAGCTGGAATTGAACCTCTATCCCAGTGGGCCCCAGTCCCGCGCACAACCACTACGCCACCGGGGCTCAGCCCCACTTTTTCTGTTAATGAAACAATTCACATTAAGTTTGTCTTAAGTCACTTTTGTATGTTCTTATCACTTTATGAGGGGCTTATACATCACTTATCACAATACATATATACATATACCGTGCCAAGCCCCTTCGCCCTCCTGCTATTGTCATTCATTCTCCAAATCTCTGCTTTTCCACTTGAGCACTTGATTTCAGCTCCTCAGCCCTTCCCCTCTCTACTCCCCCCTGCCCTACCAGCCCTCATTACTTTATAAATTGTTTTGTCATGTCTTTTTTTTTTTTGGGGGGGGGTTGCCTATCACTGTCTTCTGGTGGGAGTAGGAGGCCTACCCTTGCTCCTGAAGAGCTGCTGCTGGGCTTGAACTGCCAACCCAGTGGGCCACAGTCTCGCACACAACCACTATGCCACCCGGGCTCAGCCCGTGTTTTGTCATATCTTACGTTGCCCAACATCTCCCCTCACCCACTCCTCCGATGACTGTCCTCCAGATAGGAGGTTATGTGTAGGTCCTTGTGATTGGCTCCCCCTTTCTACCCCACCTTCTCTCCACCCATCTGGTAATTCCACTCTCACTACTGGTCCTGAAGGGTTCATCTGCCCTGGGTTCCCCGAATTTTCAGTTCCTATCTGTAGTAGTGTACCTCTTCCACTCCAGTTGGGTTTGTAGGGTAGAATTGGGATCATGGTAGTTGGGGGGAGGAAACCTTCAAGGACTACAGGAACGTTTGTTCCATCATTACTTCACTGCACCCTGACTGGCCCGTCTCCTCCCCGTGTTTCCTCTGTAAGTTGTCCACAATTGGGCCTTGGGTCCCCACTGTGTTCTCGCCCTCACTCACAGTGATCTGCTTCATGTTCTTTGACCCCTCATGACCACACAGGCTGGTGTGCTTCTTCCGGGTGGGCTTTGCTGCTTCTGTGCTAAACTGCCACTCATCTATTTTCAAGCCTTTAAGACCCCCAGACACTTTATCACTCGGTAGCTGGGCACCATCAGCTTCCTCCACTCTGTTTGCCTCTGCACCCATTTGTCTTCAGTGATCATATCCGGAGGGTGGGCACGTATTGATACGATTTTTGTTCTTTGATGGCTGATACCTGATTCTTTCACCACCTCGTGGTCGCACAGGCTGGTGTGCCTCTTCTGTGGGAGGCTTTGTTGCTCCTGAGCTGGATGACTGCGTGTTTACTCAAGTCAATCATTTTTGAGATAGCACTCACACTGCTATCACAACCCTGCTAAGGCAAGGTAGAACTGCCGCTGTGGGTTCCCAGACTGGAGCTCTTTAAGGGAGCAGAAAGCCTCTTCTTTCTCCCTTTTAAGATATAAAAAGAATTTAAGTAAGCACATGAGAGAGCATAAATAGGGTGAAATAGATAGCAAGACACATGGGACTCTCCAAGAAGCAAGTCTAAAGAGACAAGGACCAACACCAACAAAGAGAAAGTCTTTCCCTAGAGCTGGCTCCCTGAATATGAACTTCTCCTTCCTCCACTCTGAGGGAGGAGCCCTAATGGCATAGTGGGCCACACATTGGGCTGTTAACCCCAACGTCGGCAGTTTAAAACCACCAGCTGCGCCAAGGGAGAAAGAGGCGGGTTCTACTTAACCCTATCAGGTAGTGTTCAGTCAGAACGGCAGCAAGTTGAATTAAAACTGTGTGTGAGGATGATGAGACGGTCTTATGGTACTGTGGACAGTGTAAGAGACTCTCTGGGCTGAGCCCTGGTGGCGCAGTGGTTGTGTGCAGGACTGCGGCTCACAGGGTTGATGGTTCAAACCCAGCAGCAACTGTCCAGGAGCAAGGCTAGGCTTCCTAGTCCCACCAGGGCAGTGATGCCACCAAAAAAAAAAAAAGAGAGAGAGAGACCAGTCTCTGGGAAAAAGACTTAGTACTTGGTAAAGTAGAGGGTCAGCAAAAAGAGGAAGACGGGCTCTCCATGAGAGGGATTGGCCCAGTGGCGGCAACAGTGGGCGCACAAAGCAGTTGTGAAGATGATACAGAACCAGTCAATGTTTTGTTCTGTTGTACATAAGATTCTCTATGTGTCGGAGCCAACTTGACTGCACCTAACAAGTACAACAAATTGTAAGAAATTAAATTTGTTAGAGCTCCTTACTTGTGTTGATGTTACAGAAGCCTGAGACACCAAAAAAAGTGTTTTCCAGATTCCAAGAACGTTCCAGCAGGGGGCTCAGGCGCATCTAGAAGGCAAAGCAAACCCCAGGAAAGGTTAGGATAGCTGCCTTTCACCTTTGGGTGAATACGTTCTAGCATGCTGCTTTAATTCAGTGAGCTGCAGTAACAAAAGATGCCATCTTATTGAGCTGTCAAATATTTCCAAGTGTGTTTTCCTGCCTAGTTAGTTTATATGAGTGTATGCATATTTCGTGGAGAATTTATATTTTATTTTAATAATTCATCTTATTGGGGCCTCATAGCACTTATAACAAGCCATACATCAATTGTATCAAACACATTTGTACGTGTTGCCACCACCATTTCCAAAATGTTGTGTTTCTACTTGAGCCCTTGATATCAGTTACTCTTTTTGTTTGTTTGTTTGTTTTGTTTTTGGGGGGGGCATCACTGCCCTCTGGTGGTGGGAGTAGGAGGTCCAGCCTTGCTTCTGGATTTGAACCTCCAACCCGGTGGGCCCCAGTCCCACGCACAACCACTACGCCACCAGGGCTCAGCCCCGGTTACTCTTTTTTTTTTTTTTTCATATTATTCCTGGTCTGCTGTCTCCCTTCACCCACACTTCTGTTGTTAGTACCCCTGAGGGTGCAGGTTGTACGTTAATCATTACAATCAGTTCGCCCTTTCTCCTCCACCCCCCTACATTCCTTCTACCCTCATGGTATGGCTACTCTCCTTATTGGTCCTGCGGGGGCTCATCTGTCCTGGATTCTCTGTGTCAAGAGCTCTTATTTGTACCAGTGTACATGCACTGGTCTAACCAGAATTGTAAGCTAGAACTGGGGTTATTCATGACAGTGGGGGCGGGAGGAGGGTAGCCTTAAAGAACTAGAGGAATGTTGTGTGTTTTGTTGGTGCTATACTGTACCCAGGCTGCCTCATCCAATGTCTACAGAAGGGCTTTAGGTCTCCACTCTTACCTCCCTAATTGGAATAGAACTGGTTGGTTGTTTTGGGTCTAATGGTAACTGATTGTATCAACACCTCATGATCACACAGGTTGGTGCGCTTCCATGCGGTCTTTGTTGCTTCTCTGCTAGATGGCTGCTTGTTTAGCTTTAAACCTTTAAGACCCCAGACGCTATGTCTTATAATAGCAGGGCAACATCCACTTTCTTCACCACATTAGCTTATGCACCCATTTTGTCTTTAGCGATCATGTCAGAAAGGTGAGCATCACAGAATGGCAGGTTATTAGAACAAAGTGTTCTTGCATTGAGGGAGGACTTGAGTAGACTCCCAATGTCCATCTGCTATCTTAAAGCTTAACCTATAAATATATTCACTTAGACCTATATCCCTATTGTTATATGTATATAAATATATTCACATATGTACACTTCTGTATTTAGACCTCTATAAATGTCTTTTGCTGCCTACTTCCTTCCTCTATTTCCTTTTACTTTTCTCTGTCCTACTATCACGGTCGGCATTCACATCGTGGTCGGTTTGCCTCTCTGTCCTTCCTCTCAGGTACATGGCACTTGATCAAACCCCACCAGCTAGTCTATGCACTGCTCACCATGCACAAGGTCAAGCTCACGACTGGGAGCAGCCAGTAGTCTGGTTCTAACTGAAGGCTGTCGTCAGACCCTGTGTCAACGTCATGATCCTTGGGTGTGTGCCCCTTGCCGGCCTTCAGTCAATAGGAAGTGCTGCCAGGAGGGCACGGCTGCTACAAATGGTATGATCATCAGGAAATCAGAGGGTGCGTACTCCCCTCCTGCGTGGCACGTGTGGCTCTACGCTAAGGGATACCTCTCACTGCCCAGAGCCTATACTGACCCAGAGTGACCCTATGTCCCTGGGTTTGTTGGCTCTCCCTGAAAAATTTTAACTCTGTACATTTTCTTACCATGTGTCTTAAGTTTTTAAGCTAATGTGATCCAGAACACTTTTTGATAATTTGAAGAAAATAAGTGGCTGAATAGATATATTGCTCACTTTCTCTCTTTATATCTGTATATACATGTTTATGTATAATATAGACACACATGTGCCATCATTAGTCTTAGTTGCATTTTAAAACATGCACAAGGGAGGTGACGTTCAGCCGGCCGCTTCGGGCCACGGACTTTCTCTCCTAGAACCACGGCCCAGTTTAGCCGTGACCTGGTGGAGAAGGCTCCGGGGATGGTCAATACTGCTGTGACCTACTCGAAGCCTCAGTTGGCCACATTTTGGCACTGTGCCAGGGTGGAGCTGGTTCCTCCAGCCCCTGCTGAGATCCCTGCAGCTATTCAGAGCCTGAGAAACATAGTCCATAGTGCTCAGACTGGTCGCTTCACACAGCTCACCGTGAAGCAAGCTCTGCTGAGTGGTTTGGTGGCCACTGAAGCGTGGATGTGGTTTTATATTGGCGAGATCATAGGCAAACGAGGCCTCATTGGCTATGATGTTTGAAGACCAATCTTTAACATCTGATTGTATTTGGCTTGCTAGTTGAGTTTTTTTGGACCATGTGTCATCAGTCTATTCTAATAAAATAGATCATTCTAAAAAAAAAAAAAGCACAAATGGAGACTATGCCAGATCTACCTTTACAAAGGCAAAATCAAGAGGTGTTTTGAAACATGTTAGGTAGTGTGCCCCTTCTAGAAACTTCCTTGTCTTCTCAAGCCATTCACAAGCATACATGACTAATGAGTATGAATGAAAGGCTTGTTTCTACAAAAGGTTCCAGATACTGATGTCAGTTCTCTTGACCACAAAGAAGCATTCAGCCCTTGGGAGGAGGAAGAGAACACCATGACGACGAAGATCCCGTAAGTTTGGTTTTACTGAGAACCTTTCCTTGGTTGTAGTGTACGGTGAGAACTAGATGACATGACCACAAATCCTTTTTCAGACAATCCATGCCACCCAGGAGGGAAATAAGCTTGCCCCTAATTAAATGTGTAGTATCTTCCCCTGGCTCATGGGCCTATCTCCTTCATCCTTTCCTTTTTTTTAAGAATATCTTCATGCAAACTCTAAAGGGTCTTTTTAGTTTCTATCTCTGATCTTGTCTTAGGACTATCTAAAAAGAAAAAAAAATGGTGATAGCTATTATTCAGCCCTAACATAGCCTGCAAAAGATATTTTAAAATACAGCACAGATTCCACATATTCATAATTCAGTTAGCATCTCGGGCAGACGTATGCTTTCTGCTTCCTTGCTCCCTCTTTCGGCACCCTGGAAGTACGCTGTAAGCCACCCTTTCACCACTTCCTTTGTAGAATGACTAAGACATGTGAGTCTCCAAATGTGGTTTACAGCTATGGAAATTCACGACTCAGAGCCCAAGAGGAAAAGAAAGATTTCTGCTTTCAGCAACAGTATCCATTTCCCCCTCAGTGCCCAGGGTGGCAACAGGTTCCTGGCAGGACTGCCACTCAGTGCTGTGCTTGGTGACTGGTAAGTTGTTGTCGAACCCTAGAGCTTGAAAGGAACCTCCGGACTTTTTAACCTTTTTGTTGTGAACGGGGTGAAGGTTTGCAGAGCAGGTCACCGGTTTTACGTTCAGTCCTCACACACAGCACTTCAGCTCAGCTACGGCAGCCTCCTCAAGCGTACTTTCACTTCTCCCACTTCCTCCCTGCTTTCCTCTTTCCATCTCTTCTTCTTTCCTAACCCTTCTGAACTTTGCCCATGAGGACATACTGCCCTTTTGATCTCAATGGGTTAATTATTCTCAAGGGTGCTACCTCCCCAGTATAACTGTTCCCCTTATAGACCAGGCTGTCCTGTCGTTTGGCTGAAAGGTGAGTCATTGGCCTCAGGCCTTTACTGTAGCCATTGCTGATACTGGGACTTTTGAGAGCTCTCAGTCACCGCATCCATGGTGACAGGGTCAGCTCTGTGGGCACCTGACCCCAGTACCAAGGCAGTACCAAGGTCCCCCTCATAAGAGCACCTGACCCATTGTTAGGGCTGCATCCTGGTGCTGAGTTTTCTTGGTTCTAAAAGCAAGGCACACATAGCAAGAAGGGACGGTTTCTTGTTTTTTTGTTTTGTTTTGTTTTGTTTTTTAGGCATCACTGCCCTGGTGGTAGGTGTAGGAGGCCCAGCCTCTGCTCCTGTGAGCAGGAATTGAACCTCCATCCCAGTGGGCCGCAGTCCCATGCACAACCACTACACCATCGGGGCTCAGTCCGACGGCTTCTTCTTAATACCAGCTCTGCAGAGCAAGATTTGACAAATGGTACTCCTGAAGCTTTGTGAATGATTATGACCCTGGTGGTAGTGATGGACATGCCAACCTGCTACTGAGATAAACTCATTACTGGTCACTGTTTTTTAAGGGCTTTTACATGTTGGGACCAATGTAGCTCTTTTTTTTTTTTTTTGTAACTCTTACAATAACCCTGTGACGTGGATATGATTCCTCCCATTTTATAGTTAAGGAAGCCAAGGCACAGAATGGTGAAGCATCCTCTACAAGAGAAAAACCCACTGCGAAAGGGAAAAAAACACCCACTACCATTGAGCCAATTCCAACTCAACAGCCACCCTACAGGTCATATTTCTGAGACCACACATCTTTATAGGGACAGACACCCTCGTGGTTCTCCCTTGGACCACCCTGGTGGGTTTCATCCACTGACCTTGCAGTTACTATCCCAGCATATCACACGGCACCACCAGGCCTACTTTCATGATACGGAAGGACTTCAGAATTTCCATGGAAAAGGGAAATTGGAAAGTTCATGGGATTTTTCCTGGGCTCTTAATTCCTGTAGCAAACTCTGTGTGGATGGGGAAGTGCCCATCTGGGTGCACTGTGATATCCATGAAATGATTTTTAATACTTTCAGAAGTCATTTTTAAAAACCAGCACGATTTCTTATTCTATCGGAAGAACAAACTTTACTAAATGATTAAAAAGAAAAGAAAAGAAAGAAAAGACACTACTAAGCAGATGAGGGCGATTGTCCTTTAGAAGCCAATGTCAAGTAAATGCATGGAAGTCACGAGTAGTCAATGTAGACAGAGAACAAACGGAAAGCTTCCAGGCAAAAGCATAAATCTTTCTCGTCGAAGTAGTTAAACTCCTCTCTGTCTCCTGGGGCTGGACACTTAACAGTGGTGGTCGATTTTCTCACCTTATAAACAGTGCTGCAATGAAATTCAAGCGAGAAGTAGAATAAAATACTCAGCAGCACCATAAAGCACGTCTATTTTGGTCAAACACAGAATCTGTTGAACATCTCGAGACATTTCTTGCCTCCCTCTGTGAAAACGCCCAGGCTCAACCAAAGAGATTAGTCAAGCTATTACTTCATTAGGAATCCCGATGGCACAGTGGGTAAAGCACTCAGCTGCTCACCAGGTCAGCAGTCAGCACCACCCGCTGCCGCTCCAGAAAGGAGGTCGCCCGCCGTCTGCTCCCATGAAGATGTCAGCCTCGAAAGAGGAGCTTATACCAAGGGCTCATGTAGAAAATATTTGGAAGGGAAGATGGCAACATGTGTACAAATACGCTTGATACAAATGATATTTGGAATATTATAAGAGCTGTAAGAGCCCCCGATAAAATCATTGGGGGGAGAAAAAGATGTCAACCCTGAGTCTCTAGGAGTCAAGTTGACTCCACAGCAATTGGTTGGCTTGACTGAGAATCGGCTGAAAAAGTTGACTGGAAAAAAGTTGCTGCTGTTTGAGGACCTTCTGAGTGCCTGGCCCCGAGCCAAGGGCTGAACATACAAAATGAATGTAATGACTGTTACTCGCCACAAGTTTCCAGTTTGGTCTAGAAGAGTCAAATAGGATGCAGCGAAGATAAATAATGGCTGTGTGTCCCAAGGACAGAGCTCAGAGGAAGACACAATTGACATGGGAAGACAAGCAAGGATTACTATCGGAAGAGGGACTTGAGCGGAATGTGTAGGGATTGTAATGAGTTTGGAGTTAAGATCGCGATGAGTGTGGGAAAGACGAACGTCAGAAGGGCATTTGAGGGGAGAGTGACCCAACAGGTCGCTCAGCTGCATGGGGCAGGGGAAGCAGGTCCTGTTGTGGGGCACATTCTTACACCTGTACTGAAGTGTGGTGGGCACTCTGTTAGACAATGAACACGTTAGACATAGACCATCCTTGAGACGACTGCCTGCACAAGAAACAACAGTTCAGCTACCAAATCCTCATAGCCATGTGCGAAACTTTGTGGTGCTATAAAAGTTCCATCAGAATACAGATTCAGGAAAAACCGAAGAAACTGAGGGGACACCATCAAAGGCGGCACTCATTAGCAGAGGCAGGCGCCAGTCCAGAGCTGCAGAGGTGGGGTGAGACCAGCGGCTACTCCTGTGGGCTTCTCCGGCAGCCAGCTCTGGAAAAGCACCAGAAAAGATACCGAGCAGGAAAAGGCACAGTGCCTACCTTCGAAAGCTTCGTCGAGCTCCCCAGATGAGAAATGGAAGGAGGAAAGAGGGTGCAGTCGGCAAAGCCCAAACATTGTGAAAGTGGCTCTGAAGCTAGTTTTCCTTGAGGATACCAGATCCCTGTTTGCTTCGCTTACATGCATTGCAGGGTGTAGCTCTTTCTTGTCTTGAACGTACAACATAGAGACGATGATCATTTATTTGTGTGAGGCCTCCCAAAGTTTCAGTCCCGCTGTTTCTCAAATGGGAGAATGGCCACATGGGTGGTAGTATGAGCCTGCTGAAGGTAGTATTAGCCTGCTCAAAGTGCACTGAGTCGGGGCAGTCTGGGCACGATGGTGGAGGAGGCTGGACAAGGTGAAAAGTCTTCTAGAAGAATGAGTTGAATCTGGTTTCAGGGGAACAGAAGCTTTCATGAGGAAGAGGAAGTCCCCAGAAGCAAGTGTCCTGAGGTATTTTTATACGATATAAGGGGCTAGAGAGAATGAGGGAACTAAGATTGGAAACCAAATTGCTGAAGGTCTTTGAAGTCAATGGCTTGAGGACCAGTGTCTCACTGGCACATAATCATCAAGATTGTCCTTAATATCGCTACTTCCTTTTGGACTATGGACAAGAGGAGAGATTGTAGAAATTGACAATGTGGAGACTGACCAGTGATCAAGGGAGACTGCTGCTCAGACTACCTTTGGTCCCTTTGTCGTCGTTGTTTTCTTTTCATTTTTTTGACAGTCACAGACAAAGCAGTAAAGCTGGTTATCATGTGTTTCATTGTATGTTGCTGTTTTTTAAACTCAGTGAATTCAACATTTTATGACATGTAGCTTTATGTGGGATCTGTGGAAAAGACCTGATAATCCCAAGGAATTGAAATGAGAAAGAGAACATTTGAAAGTTCTATTTTTGTTGGAAGAATGTTTATCGGTTGTGTAAGTTTTTATGGCTTCCTGTATCTTAACAAATGTGAGAAGAAATTCAAAGTGGGTGTTTCAGAGTGCTTAGTTTCCTTTTCTTGAGAGTAGAAAAAAAATAAATCTTTTTTTTTTTTTAACTGTAATTAACTGTGGCTGCCAGGGAGAGCCTTCCAGCCAGTAAGAGAGTCCCCTGCCAGTGACTTGGCGATGTCAAACAAACGTCCCACTGTCATCCTGACACTTCTTGAGGAATTTGATTGAAACTATATATGTCCAGATAACACTGAGCAAAGTGCCCTTCTTGCATTCGTTTCAAGATATATTTGGAAACAAGAGAGATGACCTTGGACTCAGCTGCTTTTCCAATTTAGGACTTCTCTCCACGTCCACTGGATAATGGTGTTCGCCAACACTTAAAATTCAACGAGTGGAAAAACATTGGAGTTACTCTATGCCATAAGTCCTATAAAGAGAACTGTTCCCCCTCCTACCCAGCAATATGTCCTGCCACTCAAAGAAATGGTCTATTTAGACCCAAAGTTCCATATTAGCCCTCCAACCTCCAAAGCATTCAGGAACCCGTTTGCTTTCCATCAGGGTCATTGTTGTCATCCAAATCGAGCCCTCTTTGCTTTTTCAACATGTTTACATCATCTAAGAAGTGAACAGGAATAAGCTGTTAACACTTCATGTTGCTTTTCTGACATTCAAATTTTAGTTCAAAGCCAGGGTTCCTTGTGGCTTGACATCAGATCTGAAAGAAGACTTTGGAAGCTCTGACCTGCCCACTCCTCTCCCTAAGGTTATTGCCACCTAGCCGATGACAATAAAATCCCGTGGAATTGACTTCAAGTCTGCAAGCCAAGGTTAGCTTCTAGTTGTACCTACATGTAGCTCACGAGGGTGGATGGTTTTGACAGTCATTAAAGAGAGATTCTTTCCATTACCCTTTTGCTTAGAGGCTTAAGCAGATTCATCTCTAATTTGCTGTGACAGGCACAGAATAAGATTTAGGTCATCTTTTTTGATAAAATAGTTTTATTTTTAAGCAAATTAATGAGCCATTTAATGTGATTGTTGCCCTGCATGGTTTCTTACCAGAGATAGTAATATTTTCTATTTTCATGTGGTTTCTAAGATGCTATCATAGTTGCTAATCAGAGCGTTTATAGAGATGGTGATGATGTTGATACCAGTTCCCAGTCAAGTGCTGTGTTGCATGCTTGCACACACATACATATATACACCCTCTACAGCAAAGTCCAAACCTGCTATTGAGTCCATTCCAATTCATTGCACATGCACATACACACATGGAAATAGATAGAAATGCCATTCTATAATAAATACTCAAGCAGTAGCTTGTTCTTAGAGCTTCCTTGCTGCTTGATTTGGAACGTAGTTTAGCATCAACTGTTCCCCACACAGTGAGTAACTCTGAACAAATAGATTTAAAAATCATTACCACTACGGCCTGTCCCTTCAGGCGACAGAGCTGATCTTTTAAAAAAAAAATTCTTTTAAGTTATTGCATCAGCATTGCTGCTCGACTCCTTAAAGCTTGCAAGTGGCCAAGAGGCAACTATTGGTCTCATCCTCTCTGGAACAAAGAAGAGTGAAGAAAATCAAAGACTCAAGGAAACAATCCAAAGGACTAATATAATATGAATCACAGCTTCCTCTGCTAAGCCTGATCCAGAAGAACTAGATGGTGCCCAGCTACCATTTACTGACTGCTCTGATTGGGGTCACAGTAGAAGTACTGAGCAGGGGGGGAAGACTAAAACTCAAAATCGTAAGTATGACCAGACTTATTGGACTGCTAGACACTGGTGGAATCCCTGCATCTATGGCCCTTAGTTAACTGTCTTGCAAGCCTGAACCTGACCCCATACTAGGGTCACTTTTCAGCCAAACAATAGACAAACCTGTAACATGCTCTTCAGAACAATAAACTGAAATTGCTCAAAAGCAAAGCTCAAAGGAAAGAAGGATGAACAGGGAGACCTGGGAGGAAGCTGGAAGAGTGGATCACATGAAAGGGATTGCCACCAATGCCACAGGACGAAAATGTATAAACTATTGACTGGAGGAGTTTGCACTGTATGTCAACTCTTACCTAAACCTGCAATTAAAAAAAAAACTTTTAAAAAATAGTTCAAAAGAAAAGGCTGGTGGCTTCTTTTTCATCTGACATTTACTCTTTTATTAAAACAGGTTTTGCATGGGTGTGGCCACCCTGTGTACATTTCCACCCTGGTATTGATGTTGAACTAGAGCAATTGCTAAAGTCACCACACTGCCCTAATTAAGTCAACAGGAGCAGCCGTGCCCAAGCTAATTGATTTTACTGGAGAAGCAGTCAAGGTGGTTTTCCCTGGGGCCAGGGGCACCTCCGCTGCCCAGATTTTGGACTGAGCTTTTGAAACACACACACACACACACACACACACACACACACACACGAGAGAGAGAGAGAGAGAGAGAGAGAGAGAGAGAGAGAGAGAGAGAGAGAGAGAGAGAAAAGAGAAAAGGTACTGTCCCACCAAGTGTTCTGACAACTTGAAGACTACCATGAGGGAAAATTCTCTCCAATGAAAAGTCAGAAATTAAATGGGCTTGTGGGTAAATATCTTCAGAAAGCATTTTTGGTTTTCAGAAATAGGTTTTCTTGTTCTTCTCTAAAGATAGGCAAAACAGAAAGCCCAAGAGCGTTCCTGCATGGTTTCTGATCGCAAAATGTATCAGTAGGTTCCAGCAACCCATTCTCTCTCAAGAAACCCTGGTGATGCCGTGGATTAGGCGTCGGCTGCTAACTCTAAAGTCGGCAGTTCAAACCCACTAGACACTCCACGGGAGAAAGATAAGACTGTCCGTCTGCTTCCACAAAGACACAGTCTCAGAAGCCCTAGGTAGGGTCGCTATCCGTTGGAATGGACTTGATGACATTGGGTTTGGGGGTCTCTTTGGGTTTTCTTTTCTCTCTGCTTGGCTCCCCTCACAGCCCCAGACTCCTAAGCAAACTAGTGCCTTGTTGATGGCTGCACGTGTGTTCTTAGCCTGGGAACCCCTCCCTCCCCCAACCACTCTCCTAAAATAGGAATGATCTCCAGCAGCTCCATGTTTCTCACCAGCCTTTTCATCCCCAGCTTCCAGAGATGGCCCTCCTACACGGCTGGCTGCAGGTTTACTTAGAACCCAGAACCATCAGATCAAGGGCTTCTGTCTTTTGTTTTCTTTCTTATTCTTATCGCACTCATGTATCTTACTTTGATCTTCCGCTTATAAAATCCAGATGTGTTTAATGGAAGCAGATCGAGTTCATTTGTGAATCTCTTATTTTCTGTCCGGTCTGACCTTCTTGGTTTTCACGTCTCACTTTTTGTGCCTCTTCTGTTTATATGTGACATGTCCTCTCCTCTCTGACCCATCTCATACACATTCTCTTGACATTAGTAAGCTTACTTCTGTAACATCCTTCAGAGGTTTTCTTCATTAAAAAAAATTTTAGGTGGTTGTGTGCGGGGCTGCGGCCCACTGGGATGGAGGTTCAATTCCAGCTCCCAGGAGCAAAGGCTGAGCCTCCTACTCCCACCACCTGAGAGGGCAGTGATGCCTAAAATTAAAAAAAAAAAAATTTAGGGCTGAGCCCCGGTGGCGTAGTGGTTGTGCACGGGACTGCGGCCCACTGGGACGGAGGTTCAATTCCAGCAGTGGGGCTGGGCCTCCTACTCCCACCACCGGAGAGCAGTGATGCCCAACAAAAAAAAAAAAATTATTTTTTTAAAGTGCCTATTCATGTTGAAGTACCAATAGATTAAGGAAAAATAGTTGGTGTTTTTTTAAGCCCTCATATACCCTAGTCTCTTCACATGGGGAAGACCTTTCCTTATAGGTTTTGGACTATTCTTTCAGATGCCTCCCCACCTTTTTCTTCCAGATATTTTCATTGTATACATAAGCCAGTGTGCAAAGGGACTGCAAAAAGTGTGTGGAGAAATTCCACTCGCTTTTTAATATTTCTATTCCATTAACATTTGATGCCATTTTTCCATGAATTCTTTGAAGCACCCTCATCTGTATTTATAGCCTTTAAATGTTTTTACACCAAAAAAAGGTTATATGGACTATTCTACAACTTCTTTTATGCACCCATGTGTAAGTCATACTCGCAGACATAGGGTGATCCTTTCCTTATACAGAGGACCCCTGAACAGCACTGACCTGAACTGCATGAGCCCACATACATGGCTTTCTTTTCTCTGTGCCTATTGCAGAGAGCTCAGGGGCTAGTTATCGCTGGAAAACATGAGTGGCACTGAGCATCTCCAAGTGCGTCATTCATCTCTCCAGTAGCTGTTACGCCCTCACATCAGCACCATCACCAGGCCCCCCCCCCGCCCCCCCTCCCGAGAATGGTCTGCTCAAGCTGAGAGGGTGCTGGCAACATTTGTGCCCACTGCAGTAGTAACGGGGTGGGCGGGGGAAAGGGGAACCCCTGTAAGTGGGATTCAAGGGTCGGCTGTAAATTATACTTGTATTTTCGACTGAGCAGAAGGTCAGCACTCCTAAATGCCCTCATTGTTCAGGGTCAGCTGTAGTTACACAGGATTCTGCTCCATAGAGTGGAAATAAAATCTCCTTATTAAGCAGCCTGCTGCAGATATCTGTAAGAAAAAAAGACAGGGAAAGGAGAGGGGGGGGGAAGAGGAACTTATACCAAGGGCTCAAGTAGAAAATGTTTTGGAAATGATGATGGCAACATATGTACAAATATGCTTGAGACAGTTGATGTGTGGAATATTATAAGAGCTGTAAGAGGCTGAGCCCCGGTGGTGTAGTGATTGTGCACGGGACTGTGGCCCACTGGGTTGGAGGTTCGATTCCAGCTCCACGGAGCAAAGGCTGGGCCTCCTACTCCCATCACCTGAGGGCAGTGATGCCCCCCCCCAAAAAAAGAGCTCTAAGAGCCCCCAATAAAATGATTTTTTAAAGCAACAAAAAGAAAAGAACCCACATATCCTAGATGTAGAATTATTTGGTAAGAAGTCCAGGCTTAATATTTGGGTTAATATTACCAGATCGCCCTCCCAAAAAGCGGTGTCAGTTTGTACTCCTGCTTCAATGTGTGATAGTACCTGTCCTGCTATTATGGCCATCTCTGTAGCTATTACCAGCATCATGAGTTTAAAGGATGATTTTAACTTTTTTTATTGTGAGGTTGAGATTTTTATTAATCACTCTGATTTCTTCTAGGATATGCTTTAATTGAGAAACAAGGTCATAATGTTTTTCTATGTAAATTTTAATGACGCAAAAGAGCATGAAAATCACCTCAAATCTCACGACCCCGAGATTGTCCTTGTTTATTATTATCTTTGCTTCTGGTCTTTTTTCTTTCTTTCTTTTTTTTTAAGGCATTACTGCCCTCAAGTGGTAGGAATAGGAGGCCCAGCCTTTGCTCCTGGGAGCTGGAATCGAACCTCCAACCCAGTGGGCCACAGTCCCGCGCACAACCACTACGCCACCGGGGCTCAGCCCTGGTCTTTTTTCTTTTTTTTTTTTTTTTTTTGTTTGTTTTTTGGGCATCACTGCCTTCTGGTGGTGGGAGTAGGAGGCCCAGTCCCACTGCTGGAATCGAACCTCTAACCCAGTGGGCCGCAGTCCCGCGCACAACCACTACGCCACCGGGGCTCAGCCCTCCTGGTCTTTTTTCTATGTAATTTAATAAATAATGAGGGTTGGTAAAACTTTAAAATTTAAACTATGTAATTTTTTTGTGTGGCATCACTGCCTCTGGTGGTCGTGGCTGCTACCCAATGTTGCTTCTGAGAGCCGATGCTGGATTTGAACCACCAAGTCCGCAGGCCGCAGGCCGGCACTCAAACTTATACCACCGGGGCTCAGCCCTAAACTATGTAATTTTTAAAATGAGGCCATAAACGACCAATGTTGTGACCTATATACTTACCACATTTTTAAAAAGAAAAGAAAAGAAAATCAACGAGACTAAGAACAAAATTCAAGATCATAAAAAAATAAAAAAGACCACATTGACTGGTCTGATAGAGACTGGTGGAACCCCTGAGACTGTATTGGACCCCTCAAATTTAGTATTGGACCCCGCCCTAGAAATCTCCTTTTAGCCCCCAAAGAGACTGGCCTATAAAATGAAGAAACACACCAGGGAGGAATTACCTTAGTATAATCCATCATGGAGCTCCAAAGCACAGCCTTTGCCTCCAAACAAAACTTAGGAGGCAGGAAGGGGCATGGAAGGACAAATGGACATGGGAAACCCAGAAAGGAAGTAGGAAGGGGGCTATGACTCAGGAGATGGCAGCCAATGTCACGGCGTGGATACATTGTTGAACAGAAAATGGAATTGCTCCATAAATTGCTTTCCCCCAAACTACAATCCCTTTTAAAAAGGAAGCTGGGATTCGACCACCTCGAGTACTAGCTGAGCACCACGACTCAAGGTGCTGTAGAAATAGAGGCTGTGTCAAGATGGAGCGCCCCTTTGTGGAGCTGGGGAGTCTGCTAGGGGCAAAGGCAGGTCCTGTCACTACCAGGACTCAAGCTCAAGGAGAGTCTGCCAAAGGGGCAAGACCGACCTTCCACGAGATGGATCGCCACTGTAGCAACAGCAGGTTTAAACCTAACAATTGTGAGGATGGTGTTGGACTGGCAGGGTTTTGTTCTGTGGTACATAGGGGCACTACCAGTTGGCATTGACTGGACCCCACTTCACCACCACAAGAAACCAGTGTCTTCTCAGTGGAGAAGGTTGAAACTTGTACCATAAAAGACAAGTGCGGGCTGAGCCCCGGTGGCATAGTGGTTGTGCGCGGGACTGCGGCCCACTGGGAAGGAGGTTCAGTTCCAGCAGTGGGGCTGGGCCTCCTACTCCCACCACCGGAGAGCAGTGATGCCTGCCCCCCCCCCAAAAAAAAAGACAAGTGCACAGATTCCTACACATGGTGTAGTGCAAAGCAGTACACTAAGAACAATGAACTATTTGGGGTGATAAAAAGAAAGGTGGCCTCTAAGCCAACCACTACTGTAAGGCAAAGGTAAGGGAAACTAGTGTACGGGGAGCAGAACAAAGAATGCAATTCAAGAGCACGTTGACACACTGTGGCATCTAGAAGGTTACTGAACAACAGCTACAGAGATAGACAATTGAAAACCTTAGATACCATATGCACTTTCCTCAGAAAACACACGAAAATACAATTGTCCAACAGCAACCTATCGAGGAAAAATGAAAGAAGCCAAGCTGGACAAAGCTACCGGAGGCTGCCTGAGTTCAATCGTGGCGCATTGTAGGAAAAGGAAGGTTATAGAAACAAACAAGCTAAGGGGTTCTGGGAGGAGAGAGGGAGGCACAGGTGGAGCCCAGCGTGTTATAAGGCCAGCGAAACAACTGACACCATCATGGTAGACCCACGACATGATGCATTTGTCACACTCCACATTCGCCCCCATTCGCTTGAGTTAGTGGTATTGGTCCCTCATCTGGGACAGACAAATGTACCACCAGAGGGCAAAATGTTCATAGAGAAAGCAGTGTGCACGTACTTTCTGCACCATTTTTATGTAACATACTGCTTGAAAAAGAGAAGCTATATATGTGTGTGTCAACATATATTCCCGGAGCAGTAGTAGTAATAACAGTAGTAGGAGCAGTGGCTAAAAGAGGATGAGGCCGGTGACTCAGGTCCGGAACTGGCCGCAGGGATGATAGATGAGTGGGGCACAGTGATGGGTTGGCACAGAGGATCAGCCCTTCGAAGACACAGCGAGTCCTATTCTGCCGTCAGCTGCTGCTTATCGGATTCCCCTTTTGGACTGAAGAGGCTGACTGGTAGGATCGGTTTCCTGTCGGCAGTTATATTCCTTAGGTCTGGTTAGGCACTTTGATCAGCAAACACTAGTTAAATGAAGAGTGACTGTGGCCTTGAGTAAATCACTTCATTGCTCTGAACCTCAGTCTCTTTCTCTGGCGATGTCAAGAGATGGTTGAAAAGATCTGCTTAGACAGTGCTTGAAGGTGGAGGGGAAGCCAGGGAGCCCTCACCAAAGACATTCTCCCCCTCCCCCGCTTTGATTTTACCGAGCCAGATACAGTTTCGATACAGTTCCCATTCAGGCCTTAGTCAAGGAGGGCTCTCTGTTGTAGCAACCACCCAGGCAACGTTTTCTCTCTCAACCAGATTGAGAAAAAAACCGCAATAAAGCGTAGTTCTATACTAGCACATTACCATCCCCAACCTTTTCAGTGTGTCCTGTGTAGAAACACGTTATTGGCCCCTTATCCAGGGAGGCAGCAAGTGATACTGTCACAGAATTTATCAGCGAGTCCTTGAAGAAGTTCTGACTCCAGCGAGCAGCCCCGATGGGTGAGGTATTGACTTGCTTAGCCACAAGGTCAGCCGTTGCCACCCTCTGCCCGCTCCACAAGAGAAAGGTGCGCTTATCGGCTTCCATACTTCCCTAAGGATGTACATTCTCGCAAAGCCGATGTAGGTCGCTCAGAGTTGGAAGGGACTGCATCGCAGCGGGCCTGGTGGATGTGGTCTGATATGAGTGCGGAGCCCACGGTGAACATTTTCATCTGCCAACTGAGAGGTCCAGGAAAACTCCCCAAACTCAAACTCTGTGCCATGGAACAGATGCTGACCCAAGGGCCACCCTGCGGGACAGGGTGAAGCCGCCCCCCGGGATTTCCCAGACTGTAACTCTTTGTGAAAGTCGAAGGCCTCGACTTTCTCCTGCAGACTGGCTGGTGGATTCAAACTGCCGACCTTGCGGCCCAACACAGAACCGCTCTTCCACCAGGATTCCTTAACTGCAAGGTGGCTGGTTCACATTCACCCAGGAGCACTTGGGAAGGTCAGAAGTTCTAGGTGCACACACTTGGGTTTGCCATGAGTTTAACTCCATTTACTGGCAATTTATTTTTCCCCGGTTGATTTTTGTGAGGAAAAATTGATATTTTGTCCAGGAGATCATGATGTCTGAGTCTCTTATCTCTTCCTCAGTATTGAAGAACCTCTTATATAAATTCAGTGTGAGACCGCCCACCAGGCTGAGAGGAAAGCTGATAGAAAAGTGGATGTCATCCTGCCTGTAAGACACTTTGAAAAGCATTTGGCCGAGCATTGTTTAAAAACAGAGGTAAAATCTCTGGAAAGCACCTGGTAGCTCTTCATTTGACCTCACACCTGTACTTCTTGGCAAATTTTGCATCAAGTTCTCACAGTTACATTTTAAAGTTAATGCAATAGGGGAATAAAATCTCTCCGCATGTGGGAGCCTGTGTTTTGCTCAAGCTAGTCGGATGACCTTTGAGGTTGTCAAACGAGGAAGTCCATAAAATGCTATAAAGCCCGTGGGTATTAGGAATGCACTTGTCATTTAAAACAGAATCAAGCTCATGAACCCTCAAGAATATACCTTCCTAGTAGTCTAACCCCCCAATTTGCAATCCAATTTTAAAACAAGTTTTTATTTCAGCAACAGCCACTTCCTGTAAATGAACACATTTCCTGTCTTTCTAATTGTATTTTTTTGTTTTTGTTTTTTTGGGGGTGCGGGGGCATCGCCTTCTGGTGGTCGTGGGAGCTACTCAGCGCTGCTCCTGAGAGCCGCCATCTAATTGTAATACCATAAAAATGAATAGCGTAGCAACCCAAACTTTCCCTTTTTCTCTCTCTCACCATGAACATTCATTCAGGTGGAAGCAGGAAGTAAAAATAATTCCAAAATTACACCGAATGATCTGTTTTCATTACTCTGGCAGGAGTAAGGAGTAAAGATTAGACACAGCCAGCAGGTTTCTTAATCAGAGTTGAAAAATTCTTTCCAGGTCAGTCATACTGTAAGAGCAGAATAATAAAAAAAAAAAAAGGATGGAAATAAATAAGATGAAAAATTTATGAAGGCTTTTAACTTCTTTGGTATGCCCATTTTATGCTGGAGCCTGCCCTACTACGTTTCTGGCAAGTCGCCTCATCCTTGGAGGTTTTCTCATCTTTTACTGTCCCAGAGCATGATGAGAAGCAAGGTGAAACTGACATTTGGCCTCCAGATTCCCTTGTCAAGAAACCAAGATAGGCTTATCAAGCCATTCCACTTCCTCGGTGCAAGGAAAACTGTTTGATGCCAAATTAGAATCAGATCTTCATGACCTTTGGATTGAAGATTTGTAATTATTGTTTAGTTTCCTTTTTTGCAGACGTCTTTTTGACCTTTCCGCATTCTGCTTGAACTACCCTGTAAAGCATCTGCACTCCTAGTTTCCTGCTGTTATTGCTGTTATTTTGATAACCTCTTCATGATGTTAGCCCTGTTCCTGTTAAGGAATAACCCTGACCTAAAATGAAACCCTCTGCGGTGGAGTCAGTTCTCTGTGATGTCCGAGTGTCCGAGATGATCACCCTTTATGGGAACAGACAGCCTCCTTTTTCTCCTGAGGAGCAGCAGGTGGGTTTGAACCCCACTTTGTGGTTAACTGCTCAGTTCATAACCCACCCTAATAGCACCAGGGGCCCTTTTGAAAATAACTCTCCCTGGGGCTGATCCCAGTGGCGTAAGTGGTTGAGTGCGGGACTGCAGCCCGTGGGTTTGGCGGTTCAAATCCAGCGGCGGCTCTTAGGAGCGGCACTGGGTAGCGCCCACGACCACTAGAGGCAGTGATGCCCACAAAAAAAAAAAAAAGAAAGAAAATAACTCTCCCGGGCTGAGCCCCGGTGGCATAGTGGTTGTGCGCGGGACTGCAGCCCACTGGGACGGAGGTTCAATTCCAGCAATGGGACTGGGCCTCCTACTCCCACCACTGGAGAGCAGTGATGCACCCCCCCCCCAAAAAAAAGAAAATAACTCTCCCTTTTTCTATAGGGTAGCATCTCATGTGCCATATTTCATTTAAAGAACACCAATTGTAGGGCTGAGCCCCAGTGGCGTAGTGATCAAGTGCGGGACTATGGCCTACTGGGTTGGCAGTTCAAATCCAGCAGCTGCTCTCCAGGAGCAAGGCTGGGCCTCCCACTCCAGCCAGAGGGCCATGATGCACCCCCCCAAGAAAAGAATACCAATTGCATGTTATGATGATAGCTGTGGGATTTCTGTAGATGCCCTTGATCAGGTGGGAGGTTTGAGTCATAGTTTGTTGAGTGTACTTGTTAAGAAAAGGTGTTGCATTGTGTTCAATGATGCTTCTGCATCTCTTGAGCTTCTGATGTGTGACTGGCCCCTTATTCAATAGGGGTCACTGACCCAATTCTGATTCACAGCAGTCCTTGTACGATGGGATGAGACACTGCCCGGCCTGCGCTGTGCCAGGCATTATATCCTTGCAGCCACTCTGTCAATCCATCACATGGAGAGCCTCCCTTCTTGTTCATTGATCCTCTGCTTAATCAAGCGTGACGACCTTCTCCAGGGAGTGGCTCCTCCTGATGACATGTCCCAAGTGCATGAGACAGAGTCTCCGCATCTTGCATCTAAGGAGCATTCTGGATGTCGTGTTTCCATGGTGTGTGTATGAGCTGCTCTGGAAGCAGAGCCAGGCTTCCAGTTCTGGGGCAAATGGCATGTGCTGATGGTGTATAATCCTTTTTATATGTTGCTAGGTTTGTCTTGCTAGTATCATGTTGAAGAATTTTTTTCTTTTTATGTACAGAAGAGATCATCTCTATAATGTTTCATTTGTTTTTGTTCCATTATGATACCTGTGTCTGGTTTCCTACCTTATTTTTGATCCTTCCTTAATTCCTTCTAAACCTCGGTTACATAGAAAGATGATTTCTTTTACCTGCTTCTCCAACTGCTTTAATTATACTCCTGTCTAGACACTATTTTAGGTACTGGGCATCAGCTTGTAGAAAAGACAAAGTCCCCTTGCATTCTAGCAGGAGAAGGCGCTAAAACATTAAGCAAGAACAATGTCATGCAGTCATCCTATAGTAATGCGTGACCTCATGCTCACCTGGGGTCAGATGCTCAGGGACAGCCTGTCCGAAGCCGTGTGACAGTGTCAGGAGTGATAAGAAGGCACTGGGCACAGGCAGCTAGGGGGGATGGGCATGGTACACTGCAAGGTCAAAGGGTCCAGGGTGCGGTGGTAGTCTGGAGGTGTGAGGACCAGTCAGATGGCCATGGCAGAGTTGGGAAGAATGATTCAAGAGGAAATAGGAGTATAGTCTAGATTGGGGGTGTCAAACTCAGTGGAGCAACTTTGATTTCATGATTTTGTTCTGCAGGAGTTAGAGTTGAGGGAATTGTATGTATGGTATTGCTTCCATCTCCCCTAAGTGCCATTGTTTTCTTAACATTTTTTTTCTATTTTCTTTTTATTTCAGACGACCGTGGGCCACGAAAATTACCTCGTGGCCTGCAGGTCGCCAGTTTGACACCCCTGATCTCGATGGTCTGAATGGTGAAAGCCTGTGAAA
>PVJH01023859.1:0-34017 GCA_004026705.1 Nesogale talazaci
GGAAAACGTTCATTACGTCTTACATAGGACAAAGACCATTAATGGTGCCCAAAGATTCATAGCCAACACCACTTAAATAAGGCATAGAGGGAATGGTCATAAAATCATGATGATCACATATCAATGCATAAACACTTGCAGATGGACAGGATTATGACTCAGATATGTACACTAAGTTAACAGAAGAGCTTACAAGATTGGTCCAGGGTCCTCAACTAACGTAGTCCGGTTATGAGTCATGCAACCCGGGTTATATGATCTCCCTCAAGGGCACACCCAAGCAAAACCCTAAGGGAGACTGCCCCTTCCAATGTGTGTGTGTGTGTAGGCAAAATACTTTACGGTGTACTCTAAGGGCAAGATGATTCACATCCTTAATTAAAGGTGAGAAGGAACGGCTCAATGGAAGCTCAATTCCTGTGGGGAGTCTGCAATGGATGTCTGGGCATTCATGGTATCCATAAACAGCCTTCTGCAAACCCAGTGTCTCAAGTTAAACTCTCATATAGAAATGTGAAATCATTTAAGGGTTTTGAGTGAAGGAATATGGAATGAAAGCAAAAAATTTAAGAACACTGCCCATAAACAGGATGTGATCTGGAGAAAAGGGAAGCTATCAGGGTGTTGAAGGCAAGTTTGAAAACTAGGGATTTGGGCTGAGCCCCGGTGGTGTTGAACGCGGGACTGCGACCCACTGGGTTGGCAGTTCACATCCAGCAGCAGCTCTCCAAGAGCAAGGCTGGGCCTCTCACTCCCATCAGAGGGCGATGATGCCCCCCCCCTCAAAAAAAACTAAGGATTTATTTAGTTATAAAATAAGAGGGTCATGCAAAAGAAATTCCAAAGGAAAAATTCACCATGTATGAGTAAGTGTGGTTTTGGCAACTGTTGAAGTAAGTGGAAATAATCAAGTAAACTTTTAGGCAACCTAGGACGACAGTGCTGGAGGCACAATGGGTAGGCACTCACTGCTGACCCAAGTAGTTTGAACCCACCGGCAACTTCCAGGGAAGAAAGGAGCGGATGAGTCACTCCTGGAAAGATTTCAGTCTAAGATCCCTATGGGGTAGTTCTACTCAGTCCCATCGGACCTCTATAGTTGACTCCAAATCACACTATAACACAACTGTCAGCTAATCGGCACCTGATTAAGCACTGTGGAGAATATCAAAGAAGGTGAAACAGTATCCATGCCCTCAGAAAGTCCAACTGGAGAGTGGAAGCTATGTCCCCTTGAGTCACGGGCTCCCAGGATCAGAAGGGATTCTAGAAATCAACTTGTAAAAACATCTTTTGGTGCCTAGACAGCCTTCAACACGCTAAGCAATTAGTCAGGTCCCCTCTGTTGACTCACCTTCAGAAATGGAGAACCCTAGACGGAAAGCAGCCCGTTCCATTCTGACAGCTCAAGTATGAGAAAGTTCTTCCTTATATGGAGGCAAAAGCTGTCCTCCTGCAACTTCCACCCACTGCTCTTGGTTTTGCCCTTGAGGAGTCGCACAAAACAGTGAGCATTCAACAGAGAGCCGGCAGGATGCAGTACTGAGCAGGGTACAGCAGTATTAGAGCAAAGAGCCAAAGCTGACTGCTGTGCAGCAGACCTGGAGACAGGTGGCTGGAGGCAGACACAGGTTTAGGTGTGGCCTCATTAAGACAAGAAGGTGCGGTCAGTATTAGATACACAGAGTGTAAAGAGCAAAGAGAAACATGTCATTGGAAGTGGCCTCTTTGAGGTGAGAAAGCAAGCTTGGGGAAAGATCAAGGCTGAAAATAAAGCCTGCAAGCTATCGGCAAAAAGTATCATGAAGCCAGAAGAACGGGTAAGCCCTTAGAAGGATGTCATGCAGAGCAAAAGAAAAAAACAACCCCACAAATGGTGCTTGGTTCTTTTGCAACTTTTGTTTGAAACTGAGAAAAAGCTAAGGTGGCTAATGACTCCTGCCAAACCCACCACATCCCCCCATTCTCATGACAAAAGGACAACTCAAAACCATCCAGTTCCTTTGGTCTAGTCACAAAAAATGATTCAAAAGTAAAAGGTACCAACTTATTCCCTCAATCCTGTCTCATTAGATGATTATGTCGGTGATGGTGATCGAAGCCTTAGAAGAACAACTACCTGAAGGAAAACATTTTCAAACACAACAGCTTCAAGGGGAATTCTATCCAAGTCCTCTCCCGAGTTAGCGAGAGAGAGAGAACCCTGTCTTCTAGCCCAGTCTACCCGCTTCAAAACGCCTCTCTTGGGCTTACCTTTGCAATCCCTTTCCTGGCACTAGATCCTAAAACTAAACAACAGTCCTGGTGCAGGAAAAAGTGAGGGGCCTGAAGACGGCCCCTGTAATTTTTAAAGCAAAATTTACGAACCCCAAGCTCATGGCCACTGAGTCCTTTCTGACCCACAGTGAGCCTACAGAGTGGCCCAGCTCCACTTGGACATCTCTCCAAAGTGACCATCCCTCTGCAAGGCCTCACTTAGTTCTCCAGTGCCTTTGGATACAAAGGGCTAACGCATTTAGCTGCTAACTGCATTCAGGTGGGTTGATGGTTTGAATCTACACAGAGGTACCTCACGAAGACCTGACGATCTATTTCCAAAAAATCCAGCCTTTAAAACTCTGTTAAAGCACACACATGAGGCAGCCATGAGTGAGAATCAACCCAATAGCAGGTGGTACTTTTAGCAATAAAAGAATTCACATCATCGGGCTCTAACGTCACAGCGCAAAACCGAGAGATCCTACAAATGGGCTGGCTTAAGACAGACACCAAAGACCGGGCCTCAGTGTGTCCCAGTAAAGATACCATCTAAATCTAACCCAAATCGGGAGCCACTGTTCTCCCCAAGCATTTGATTTCACTGATGAAACCCATGACACCGAGTGGCTCAGTCACTGCCCCCCGAGGTTTCGATGAAGAGAAAGCGAGGCCTATCTTCTAGGGAGCCAAAGACTCCAGTCCAGTATCAGTACCTGTCTCCTGTTCCCTCCTTGCACACAGTCCTCTATCTGAAAGTCCCAGGGTGAGGAAAGCTGGTAATACACAAGTACGGCATAAATGATTCAGTGGCCTGAGGTAACTAGGTAACCGAGTCGCCCGTGGGCTCCCTGCTCCTTCTCCCACATTTAAGAAATTGAGTTGTTCAAAAAATTTCTGGGAAAATGAAATGAAAAGATAATGGTATTTTTCCATGAACTTCTTAAAGCCCACTCATATCATGAAAAGGTATCAAACTGTCAGCAGCAAATCTAAAAATTAGACAGGAACCTGAGGCGCAGTGAGTTTATGTTAATGAGGGAGGAACAACTCGGGAGGAAGGAAGGGGGGGTGAGACTGGTACAACTGGAAGAATATCATCAGCACCGAATTGCACAAGTAGGAGTGGGTTAAACTGGAGCACGTTTTGTTTTGCTGTGTATGAGGGAGCTTCCAGAAGTTCACGGAAAATTCCATTACATAGATAATTTTAATGCCATCATCTTTCCCTCCATTTCCCATGAACTTTTTGAAGACCGCCCAAAGTTCTCAACAACAAAATAAAAATGATTTAATATTTTAAGGCATATTGTCAAGACCTCTGTACTGAGTGCATTCAGGACAGCAGAGGGACAGGGGCACTTGGCTGAGTTCAGGTAAAGGAGCCCTGGTGGAACAGTGGATGCATGTTAGGTTGCTAACCACACTAGTCTGAAACCACCAACTCTCTAAGGGAGAAATAGGAGGTTTTTCTACTCTTGCTAAGAGTTACAGAGTCTGGGAAACTCTCACAGGCAGTTCGATAGGAGTCAGAATGTCCTCTATGGCACTGAGTTTGGTTTGGGTCCAACTTCAGGATGGGCAACTGCTTTATAAGAACAACATCTCGCTTTCTCTATGAAAAGGAGAACTCAAGAATGCCATTTGTCCCTAGTCCATGATTCACCTACAGCTGAAGATATGAAACGCTCTGTGATTTCAAGTCTATAATTAACTTCAGTACACGAATTTTAATGGCCTTTGGGGGTGGGGAACCCTTACCATACCAACAAGAAGGCTGTTTGTTCTTTCCGTTCAACATTTCAACTACAACTATTTTCCAGCAGAATGGAAAGATCTGGCATGGTAGTTTAGGCAAAGAAATGTGCACTGTAGCTTTGGAATAAACAGAACTTTGGTTCTTTTCATTATGTCTTCATGAGGAAATATAGAAAAATAGTTCATGATGAATGCTGTAGCTGTGTTTACCTAAAGATAGTAAAGAAATAGCAATTCTATCAAATAAAACAAGTACAAGTGCCAATTCCATAAACTGCATGCAATTTCTTTTTTATTTCATTTTTTATTTTGGCATCACTGCTCTCCGGTGGTGGGAGTAGGAGGCCCAGCCCCACTGCTGGAATTGAACTCCGTCCCAGTGGGCCGCAGTCCTGCACAAAACCACTATGCCACCGGGGCTCAGCCCCACATGCAATTTAAAATAAACGGCCGTCCCTTCCCACCAAAGCCAACCTAACAGAGGACAACATAAACAAAACAGGAATTCATACACCACCAACAATGAGAAAGCAATCCAATTAATTATACCATTACTCACAAAAGCTTACGTATGCCTAATTTCTCTATCAAGATCACACCCTCTGAGAATTAACAATAACTGGAGGGTAGGGGGCCAGAAAAAGAAATAAGGGCAGGTCCTTCAAGGACCAATCAGAATTCCTTGAAAGTAATTTTTTAATGCCTCAAAGAAAACACCATTCATTCATTGCTGGGGAGTAAGTGCCAAAGAGTGAGCTAAGCATGGCCAAGAAGCCTGTCCTCAGAGAATTTAGTTGGGGAGATAAAACACTGTACAATCATAGCTACAATGCTTTCTCATGCCGTGCTTCTCAAGTAGGGGACATCTTGCCCTCTGGGAGACACTTAGCGATGTCTGGAGAGACTTTTAGTTGTCATAATTGAGGGAACGCTACTGGTAACTCAGAGGTAGAGGCCAAGGATGTTGTCAAACAATCTACAATGCAGACACAACAAAGAATTATCCAGCTCAAAACATCAATTGTGTTCCGGTTGAGAAACTCTAGTCTCATGCAGTATACAGTAAAAGGAAAGTGTAAGAGACGAGAGATACAAATAAGAAGATAATACAGTATTTTGGAGTATAGTATAAGCCACTGTCACTGAGTCCATCCCAACATCAAGGCTACAGGGCAGAGAAGAACTCCACGCCAGGGTTTCCCAAGTTATAAATTTTATGAAAACCAAAAGTCTCAACTTCTCCCTCAGAGCAGCTGGTGAGTTCAAACTGAGGACCTTCCCCCTAGCAGGTCAACAAAGAACCAATCACACCATAACAAAAAGAAAAACCTCACAGCCATCTAGTCAATGCCTATAGGAGAGAAAACTGCCTCTTGTTGAGTCTGAGACAAACTCTTTATAGGAACAGGAAGCCTCCTTTCTTCCTTGAGAGGCTGGTGGTTTTGAACTGGTGACCTTGAGGTTAGCAGCCCAGCACAGAACCACTCTGCGACCAGGGCTCCTACTTAGTATACAGTAATGTCAAAAACAAACACAATGGCCACCCAGATTCTGAGTGGTTTAGGACTTCTTGAAGTTAATCTGTTTCATCCAATAAAACAGGTCTGGTTATACACAATTCTGTAAGATAGACAATAAAGTTTGGACTTGATTTTGGTTAATATGATGCCAGTGACTAGTAATTTCGCATAATTTTTTTTTTAAAGATTATAATCTGGTTGGGCTAAGCCCCAGTGGCGTTAAGTGGTTGAGTGCGGGACTGTGGCCTGCAGGCTTGGCGATTCACATCCAGCGGCAGCTCTCAGGAGAAGCCCTGAGTAGCTCCCACGACCACCAGAGGGCAGTGATGCCCCCCCCAAAAAAGATTATAATCTGGTTATAGTAGAAAAGCTGAAGAAAATGTGTCAATACCTAGAGGTTTAGTTAATACAAAGTAGAGAAAGGTTAGCAGAAAGTAAAGATACTAAAAACAAGTAAAGAGTAACCGCTAGGATTGGTTTAAATTATGGCTGAAAGATCCTCAGATTTCAAATGTCAGGATTAGATTTCAAAACCAGTATATCAACATTCAATGACACTTCACATTTGCTTAAAACAAATCTTTGACTCAACAATGGTTCAGAAAAAACCTACAGGAGGAAGTACCTTTCATAGGCTCGATCTTTGGTTAAACAAAATGTAAAAATAGCTGCAACTAAACAAATGTACATATAATCAAAAAGCAAAGTGAGGGGAGAGAAAAAAAATTTTTTTCAGGTTGGAAACAGGCACTCAGGATACAAACTGAGTGTCTCCGTAAAAGTCCCCTCTCTCACTGAGCTTAATAATACCAATAATTTGGATTTATACAGCAGGCTGTACTGGACAGAACAATTTCATTGCTAAAGTCTTCTGCAAACCCCTTTGAGACATCAGTTATGCCCACCTGAGTGAAAAGAGTATTTCTGGGGAAGAAAAAGGCAGGAAATTCCTACAGAAATTTTCTAAAAGCTGGGTTACAGTAATAAGATTCAAATGCTTAACAAGGCATCAGCAGACCTTCACCGTGCAGCGAACGATCTCTTCCAGTTTTATCTGTGGACACTAACGCCAAGCTCCAGGAGTACCGGGCAATCCAGACCCAGCTCTGGCTTCCACATCTTCATTTTGCTTTTGCTATTTCCTCCACGAGTCGAGCTACCTTATTAGACATCTTTGCCAGGAAGCGCTGTAAATATCTTAAAGATGTCCCAAATTGGCTTTCTGTCCACGCCACCTCTCCGATTTCCCCTCAGGTTAAGCATTGGATTCCTACTCACAGGTTAGCCGTTTGGAACCAGCGGGTGCACCAGGGCAGGAAGATGAGGCTTTCTCCTCCACTAAATATTCAGCATCTTAGAACCCCACAAGAGCAGTGTGACTGTCCTGTCCCGTGTGTCGGAGTCTTGCTATCAGTCCATTACATAAGCTACAAAACCAATCACTTTAAATGACGCCTACACCTACCTTCCATAATCAGCCCCCAAATCCTATAGATTCCATCTTTACAATATTGCTCCAATCAGATCCCTCCTCTCCACCCCCACTGTTAATTCTCTTAGTTGAAGCCAGTACCGTTTCTTTGCAGGACACGTTTCTAAAGGCTGGTCTACTTCCTCACAGTGTCTAGACCCTTCTCACTTGACAAGAGTTCTAAAACGTAAATTTGACCACATCATTTACCTACATAAAATCTTTTAAAAGCTCTCCTGAGCGTCCAGGTGAAAATTCAAACATCAGCATGATTCACAAGGTCGTTCCTATTTGACCTCGTCACTTCCCACTTCTACGACTTCCCCCATTACATTCCAGTCACACTGAACCAGTCACCAGTGTTTGCACCGCCACATCCTTGCACTTAGAAATCCTCTTTCCAGATCCACCGCGAACCCAAACCTATGGCCAGAGTCCATTCCCATTCTCAGTGACTCCATATAAAGGGTTCTGTAGCTGTAAATCTTCACAGAAGCAGACAACCTCTTCTTTTCTCCCGAGGAGCATCTGGTGGGTCTCAACTGTTGACATTACAGTGGCAGTGACAGCAAGACTCCTTATGGCTTTATCAACGCTCTACGACTTGGCCTTCATTTCACCAAAAAAGGAGCCCTGGTGGTGTAGTGGGTGATGAGTTGGGCTGCTAACCACAAGGTCCCTGTTTCAAATTCATCAGTTGCTCCGGGAGAGAAAGAGGAAGCTGCTTGCTGCTTCTGCTAAGATTTATAGTTCCGAATATCAAAGCGGCAGCTCTTCTCTCTCACACTGGGTCACTGAGTCGGGATCGACTCAATGATAATAGGCCTTATTTTTAATTCTTCCAAGAAACCTAGAAATGTGGCCCCGGCATACATCCTCTATGCTTTTGTAGCCAATTATCCTTACGCAGTATAGTCTGGTATCCTGATTGGTCTGCGCCTTCTCCAGCTTTGGACACCTCTGCTCTTACCTCACCCAAATGAAGACTTTAATACATGCTTGCTGAGTGATAACGATTCTGGGCTGCTCCAATTTCCACAAAATAAACCCTAAAGAGGGCTTTCACTAAAGCAAGTAAGGTAACAACCTCTGTCCAAAATGTTCAACTCCCCCTCCTCATCAGTGAGTCTTCCTGTGTATTATCCTTCAGATCATCACCTTGTGTCTGGTTTTCCCAAACCCCTCGTCCTTAACAGCACTCTTTTCTTGTCAAATTTGTTAAAAGCCTCTCAAAACTCTTGCTAGCTTCCTGAGATCTAGCTCGTTTCGTTTCAAAACTGTATTTAAAATAAATCTGGCAGAACTTGGTCTTGTGAGGCGAGCGGAGAGCTCCACTTAAAAAAACGAGAAAACGAAGACTCAGGTAAGTTGACAATCCAGAGCGACAGATCCTGGACAGCGGGGCCACGGGGTTGGGTCGAGAACCACAGGACACATAAAGTTAGTTTCCCTTTTCTGAGGAAGCGCGAGGAAGAGGAAGAAGTCTACCAGCATGCAAAGGGCGAGGACCTGCCTCACTTACAAACTCCCCCACTCTTCCAGAAAGCCACATTAAAAGAACACGTCCCACGCGGCACGGGGCCTCTATCTGGCCACGGACGGAGAGGCGGCACCCGCAGGGAGACCGCCCGACGGTCAAGAGCGGTGCCCGGGAAATGAACGCGGCGAAGGAAGGATCCCAATCCTTTTCCTGCGCTCCAGGTGAGCCGTCAGACGAACCTCTCGTGCCGGCGAGCGATTTACCCATCCGTGCAATGGGGGCGAGACCGAGCAAGCGCCAAGGCTCCGAAGTCTCAGTCCGGGCACCTTTAAGACTCAGGGCTCCGCAGGCGCCGCCAGCCAGCGCGCCGAGCCCCGCGGACCGACCTCCCGGGGACCGGCGGGCTCCGCGGGTCAACCTGGCCCCACCTCGAGAGACCGCGCCCAGGAGTGCGGGTCGGCCAGAGGGCCGCAACCCCTAGCCTCTCAGCGGGGCTCCCGACACGGGCGTGGGCCGGGGGAGCCGTTACCCACGCCACGGCTCGGGGGACGCGAGGGGCAGCCCCGTCCCTACCCAGCCTCGCCCCCTCACCTCGGAGTTCAGCCTCACCTCGGGACTCCGAGCAGCCGCTCTCCACTTCCGGCAAGAACCGCCCAGCAATCTTCGCGCGACCCACTTCCGGGCTCTCGCCGAGGGCGGCACCCCCACCGGAAATGAACCCCGGGCCGACGCGCTGGGCGCAAAAGGGAGAGGGTCGAAGTCGGCCCGCCTCGCCAGGGACTCCACCCGCCCTACTCAGAATCCACGCCCCTTAGAGAGAATCCCCGCCGGCCCAGAAGGCACCAGGGAGAGAGCCACGCCCCCCGGGGGCGGGAGCGACCTGAAGAGGGCGTGTCCGCTGCACGGGCCCCACCCCGCGGCCGACGGGGCTGGTGCCGGGAACGCCCCGTAAGGCCCAGACCAATAAAACAAAACAGCCGACCCCAGGGAAGCCGATTCCTCCTCGGAGCGACCCCCGCTCCCCCCCACCCCCCCAAAAAAGCGACCAATAAAAAAAGCCCACCCGCTGCCATCGAGTCGATTCCGACTCATAGCGACCAGCGGAGGGCCGCGGTGACTGGGAAACCTCCACCTCCCGGGAAGGCTAGATGAGTGGCTAACGCGTCTCTCAGTTCGCTCTTAGTTAGGAAGACTTCCTAGCAAAGGGACCTAGGAAGGGCCGGGTGGCCGGGTTCTGAGGGCGGGAATCCGGGTCCGTCAGCTGCGCGTGGAGGGGGTCGACCAGGTCTCCGCCCGCCTACCTATGGCGCGCCTTAGTCTCTCCGTTTGTGTCGTGGTAAGGGCACGGGGCTGGGCAGTGTTCTAGAAGGCTTGGCGCAGGTGGGGTGTGAGGAAGGGGTCGGTGATGGCTTGCCCGCCGCCGCCCCTCTGCTCGCTCACCCAGAGGAGGTGGGGAAAAGCGCTCGACTCTCATCCCACTTCCTGTTTGTGCGTTGCGCTCCGTGACCATAGATGGTCAGGTCTAGGACCGCGCGCAGCCTCCGCCCGCCGCGGCTTTTGGAGTCCTTCCTCCCGACGCTTAGGGTGGGGCCCCCCAAATAAGATGAGCGAACACTACAGGTCCTACCCCCTCCGCCAAAATCTGGCTGAGGCTACCTAGCCCAGCACCGGCCGTGCCCACCTCCCGACTCCCAGGCCCCGGGGAGGTTCCCCAGGGCGCATCCACAGCCTCCCAGCCTCTCGGGATCGGATCTTTGTTCCCTCAGGCTCACATTTTCCAACTGATCATTATCCTCCCACAAAGACTTATTTCTAGAAAAAACTGGCGAGGGCTACAGTGCCTACTTTTTTATATAAAGCTGATCGACTCAGCCAGTTCTGCGCCTCAAATTGAATGCTGGCGTTATCTGCCACAGCCACTCATTCAATACACACAGTCCTTATAATAACAGGCACCATTTACTGCTCGCTGACTCCGTGCCAGGCCTGCGCTGGGTACTTCCGTGCATTTCCATTCAGTCCTAATAGCCACTCTGTGGTAGGTACCATTATGCACCTCACGTTTCAAAATTAGGCAGATGAAGTACTTGCCAAGGTCACAGAGTAACTGCTGGAACTTTGTTGGGAACACGTGCCTGGTTTGCACTCCCTTGAACTTAAGCCCTGTGACAGACAGCATGGGTGAGCATGCTACATTTTGGGCTTGGTTTGGCTATTTTTTTTTTTTTTGGGGGGGGGGGGGCATCACGGCTCTCCGGTGGTGGGAGTAGGAGGCCCAGCCCCACTGCTGGAATTGAACCTCCGTCCCAGTGGGCCGAAGTTCCGAGCACAACCACTACGCCACCGGGGCTCAGCCCCTTGGCTATTTATTAAGGGATGTAGTAATGTCGCTGTGGGTTGGAATTGACTAGGTGGCAGTGAGTGTGGTGTTGGCTTTATTAAAGGTCAGATTTTCTCAGTTACTTGACCACTCTGAACTTGTGCTCCTTCTGGAAAGTTGACACCTCTATGTTGAAAAGAGAAAAGGACAGCATACAAAAATTGGGGTCTGGGCATTTTAAATACAGTTAACAAAATCACAGTCACTCACAGAGTTACAAAGCTTATCAACTGGGAGGCACATGAGGCAACAGGACGTCGTATAGCCTCCCTGGATCTCACTCCACTTAGCCCTTCTAAATGTCTATTTTGTTTAGAGCCAGGAAATACATACATAGGAGAAGCAATCCATGAAACATACTTATATCCTTGAAGAAAAGGGAAGAGAACACGGGGAGGAGAAGGATGCTTCCTTGTGCATAAAATGGGGATAATAATTCTTGGACTCATAGAAATAAAAATTATGCCCGTGAAACCACTTTATAAAGGGCGTCTGTATTCTAGGCCTCTAGGTCACAGGCCCTAGTCCTTGAGGAACTTCTAACTTTACAGGGAAACTAGACCATGGAGTCTTGGGATGGTGCAAATGGTTGACATGCTTGGCTGCTAACAGAAAATTTGGAGGTCTGAATTCACCCAGAAATATCTAGGCAAGAAAGTCTGGTCAACCTACTTCTGAAAAATCAGCCATTGAAAACTTTATGGAGCACAATTTGACTCAGACACACATACTTAGAACTGAGTCAAGAACAACTGCTAGACACACACCAGCCCACACAAACCCAAGCCATTGCCACGTAGTGAGGCCAACTCAAACTGACTCTATGGTAAGGTGACCAGACGTCCCGCTTTTTAGCAATCTAACAATGTCCCGGGGAGTTTTAAAATTAAAATAAATATATTGCAATACTATTTTTGTGTCCTATGAACATTTTTGTTGCTCCAAATAGACCAAATTTTTAATCAAGAAATACCCACCCCACCCCCCTTTACGGTCAATGGTGTCCCGCTATGGGGCAGAAAGGAACTGCCCTATGGAGTTTCCAAGGCTGTAAATCTTTTCAGAAACATATCTCCATATTCCTTTCTGCACAGAGGAGCCAGTGGGTTCAAATCACTGAGTTTTCATTTAGTAGTATAAGGCTTTCAATCACTGTGTCCCTAACACTTCCTTAACTAATACTAAATGCTAGTAGCAAAAAAAAAAACCCCGAAAAAATAGTAGCCTCTGTGGGCAGTGGTCAAGATAATTTCTGTGATTTTTAATTACTTGTCTTTTCACACATGGAACAAGTTTCTTGGGTTCTTCCTACATGCCAGGCACCGTGGTGCTTTGTAGCTATCATAACTAGGGATAGCAAGACTAGCAAACTCACTGTCATCAAGTCAATGCCTAATTAGAGCGACCCTATCCTCCCTCTCATGAAGAGTGACAGTCTTGGAAACTCACAGGGGCAGTTCTACCCTGTCCTATCAGGTCACTCTCACTAGGATATAGCGGTGGACAAATCAAACTGTCATTGCCCTCTTGGCACTTAAAATCTCTCGTAGACGCAGGCATTGCCATTGAGGATGCTCTTCAGGACAGAGGTGGACTTCTAATGGTGAGCCCAGTCTCCCTTGCAGAAAACTACGGCCAGGTGCCAGAGATCTGACGGATGGAATTGTGGGCAGTGCCCCAGGATCGTTTTCCTTTTACAGCCATTTCAGACACTGTGTTGATGACAGAGACAGAGGATAGAAAGAATCTGTGACCCTGAAGCACTGCTTGGAACAGAGTTTACTATTCAGTCATGACACACTGGAATTTCAAAGATGAAAAATTAACTTACTTTATCAGAAATTTGAAATTTTAGGATTGCAGGAGATGGACTTTCTACTTTATGTAGTGTTTGCATTTGCATGGTTTTGTATGGCATTTTTATAACCAATATTGTATATAATACAGATTTTTTAATGATTGCTTCATAATTTACAATGGGATCTCTTTGTTTACTGAGCAGTTCCTCCTTGCTTAACATTTGGGTAGAAAATGCATGGTAGGATGGTGTTACCAGACAGCTGGTTATTCAAAGTCTATCTGTATCATGATTTGCTTAAAATCCTTTAGTTTTTATTAAGATGCAATTCACATACCATCAAATTCACCATTTAAAGTATACAATGGTTTTTAGTATGTTCAAAAGATTATGTAATCGGGCTGAGCCCTGGTGGCATAGTGGTTGTGTGCGGGACTGCGGCCCATTGGGATAGAGGTTCAATTCCAGCTCCACAGGAGCAAAGGCTGGGCCTCCTATTCCCACCACCTGAGGGCAGTGATGCCAAAAACAAAAAAACAAAAAAAAAGATTATGTAATCATCACCATTATTTAATTCTAGAAAAAAATCTATCACCTGACATAGAAGCCCATTAGCAGTTGTTTCCCAAATCTCCTTCCCTTCCCTTCCCCCCACCCAGCCATTCGCCTACTGCCATCAAATCAGTTCTGACTCAGTCACTCTATAGGACAGGGTAGAACTGTCCTTATGGGTTGTCAAGACTGCCACTCACCGTGGAAATAGAAAGCCTTGTCTTTCTCCTGCGGAGTAGCTGGTGCTTTTGAATTGCTGGCTTTGAAGTTAACAGCCCAATGCATAACCACTACACCCCCTGTGACAGTTACATAACCTCATGTCAACTCACGAAGGGGTGAAGTCTAGCCTGTCGACCATGTCGCAGTTTGATTTCCTCATTTGGAAACACAAAGGAGATAAATAGGGCAGATGACAAGGCACGTGGAGCTATGTGACAGACCTGGAGCTGGAGGAGCCACACGGAGACCCACGTCAGCACTGAGATGCTTACACCGCCACTGGATCCACAAGGCTTTCCCGCCTGCTGGCATGTGATCTTCCTGCGTTCGGCTTCATTGCATGTGCTTTGGGAGATTGAAGAGGACTTTATAGATTGGTGTTGGGCTAATTGTATGGGCTAATACGAGGCACTTGATCTGGACCGGGCTGGGATAGTTTCTCGAGATTCAATTGCTCTCGTATATCGAGCTCCTTCTTATGCACAGATGCGTGTCGGTGAATTTGTTTCTCTGGTCCACCCAGACCAACACATCTCCAGAGCTCTTCTCACAGCCACCTGTCTGCTCTCACCTCCATGGATTTGCCCAGCCCAGGCATGTGCTTGTTAGGTTTTTCTGTCAGCTTGACTGAGTCAGAATTCTCAGTGATTTGGCAGTTATAGCCTGGTAATCTCCCATGATGTTATGGAACACAAAGTCATCAACTCGATAATGGCATTTGTTGTGAGCAATCAAGAAGTTGTAAAATCATTAGGGTAGAATGCCACTGTCTTATTCAGTGGCATTGATACAATGGGAAAGAAGTTTCCTCTGTGGTATGGCCTACTTCCTATGTAAGTGGACTCTGCAGAGAGCCTGTTGCTTCTTGCATCTGATCCTGAATCTAACGCATCCACCTCTGGTTCTTGGACTTGAGCCAATGACCCACCATAATGCCTGTGACCCTGAGAGCCATTTGTGGCCTGACATCTGACCCACTGACCTTGGATTCATTGAACTCTGTATCCACCAGTTTGTGGTCTTTCAGTTTTGTCTTCCTGATTCCTGCTTCATCAGCCCCTACAACTACTCGAGTCAAGAGAAGCCTCTAGAATAAAGTGACCAGACGTCTGCTTTTTAACAATTTAACAACATCCCACAGTGTTTTAAAATTAAAATAAATACATTACAATACTACTTTTGTGTTCTATGAACATTTTTCTTGCTCCACATACACCAAATTTTTAATCAAGAACTCCCTACCCCCACCCTGATCAATGGTATCCCGCTTAAAATCTGGCCACTTTAGCATAACGTCTGACCCACTGGCTGAACCAGACTAGGCTTGCTTTTACAATTGTATAGTATAAAAGTTGTGATACAAATTTCTCTCTTCATGTTAGTGACAGGAAGGGAAGCTGCAAAATTCTACTGGAAAGCACCCTAAGAATAAGGTAGTATTACAGAGATGTTCAACAGATAAACTGCAGGCAAACTTATTAATTAGAGGACCCTTTAGTTTGAGAACTCTCTCCCACCTTAAGCATGCATAGTGGTGAAAGAAAGAGCCTAAAGCAGTGATTCTCAACCTTACTAATGCAGAGACCCTTTAATACAATTCCTTATGTGGTGGTGACCCCCCAACCATAAAATTATTTTCATTGCTACTTCATAACTGTAATTTTGTATCAAGTGATCCCTGGGAAAGGATCGTTCCAGCCCCAAAGGAATTGTGATCCACAGGCTGAGAACTGCTGGCCTAAAGAAACCTTGTGGTTCATTATAATAATACAAATCTCATCCACTATGACAGTTCCCCGTCACCTAGGAGATTGCCATGACACTGCTGACTGGACTAAAGAAGGGAAAATGAGGGCTGGACCTCAAACTTGTCAGAAGCCTCCCCTGTTTTCCCCAAACAATCATGAATAGTCCTCCCTTTCGTTATATATTTGTAAAAGCAGAAGTAATAATATCTCTGCAGTATACCACCCTAGGTTGTCTCCACTCAGTGGAGACTGAAGGTTTCTCCTTCAGAATGTTCTTTTTTTGTTTGTTTGTTTTTGTTTTTTTTTTTGGGGGGGGGGACGGCATCACTGCCCTCTGATGGGAGTGGAAGACCCAGCCTTGCTCCTGGAGAGCTGCTGCTGGATTTGAACCGTCAGCCCTGTGGGCCGCAGTCCCGCACTCAACCACTACGCCTTTGGGGCTCAGCCCAATGTTCTTTTACTTTGAAAGAAACACTTGGCTCCGGGAGGCTCAGTGCTAGGTGGTTCTGTTCTACAACAGTTGAGCCACTAACTTACAGGAAAGCAGGGATATTCAGCGAGGACAATACCCATAGACATGCATGTAAATAGACAGATGTACATTCATCACTCATTTTTTCTTCTGATACAAGATATTTCTCTTAAAGGGTTTCTGAGAATATGTGACATTTTGTTCTGGCTTCATTCACTGAACATAACGTTTTAAGAGTTTATCCAAGTTGTGGCATGTATCCTTACTTTATTTCTTTTTTGGTAGAATAATGTTCCATGGTAGGAATCCGCCACAAATTGCTTATTCAGTCACCATTTGATAGCTACTTGGGTGGCTTCCACTTTTTGACTATTTTAAATAATGCTACAGTGAACATTTGAGCACAAGTGTTAGTTTGAACGCTTATTTTCAATCCTCTTGAGTTTTATATATGTCGGAATACAATTACTGGGATATGGGATAGTTCTATATTTAACTTTCTGAAGGAAACTGTCAAACTGTTTCACATAGAAATGTGCCACCATTTTATTTTCCTACTAGCAGTGGTATATGGTTCCAATTTCCCCACTTGCTCTCAGACAATCCTTGCTATTGTCTGCCTTTTTTTTTTTTATAGGCATCACTGCCCTCAGGTGGTGGGAGTAGGAGGCCCAGCCCCACTGCTAGAATTGAACCTCCGTCCCAGTGGGCCGCAGTCCCGCGCACAACCACTACGCCACCGGGGCTCAGCCTTGTCTGCCTTTTTTTATTATAACAATCCTGGTTGGTAGGACAGTGTACTTCTTTTCATTTATTTATTTATTTTGATATGGTATTTCATTGTGGTTTTGAATCGTATTTCCATACTGACTAATAAAATTTCTGCTTCTCTTGTGTGTGACATGATAATTATCTTGTGGTAGCGACAAGATGGCTACAGATAGTATGTGGAAGAAAACATAAAATGTGGAGGGGCCTGCTTCTGTCTCCTTCCTCACCCTTCATCCCCCCATCGACTGTACAAGAACGCAGGACCGCAGCACCCAATAGAACGCACCGGCGAATCCACTGTAACTGTGCCGGGCAGTTGGGTGGCTGCATAGATGCAGTGTGGCGTCGGTGCTTCTGGTGAGTGAAATTCAGTCACCTTCCTTTTCCCATCTCCATATTTTCACCCGTTGATTTCCCCAAAACCTCTTAACTTAAATCTTGCTCTATGTCCACCATTTGATGTTGACATAGAGAAACCAATTTCATGGGTGGGTCTGATTACAAAGACACTCAACTCGATTTGGGGAGGACAGGAGGAGCACGAGGAGGGTGCACAAAGCTGCCAGGTCCCCCAACAGTGACGGCTGAGAGGCTGCTGCTTTAACACAGCACCCAGGGCATCATCCACTCCAGGGTCTGCGGGCATGGCTATGCAGGCTTTATGATGCAAAAGCTAGGAGACCATAACCAGGATTGCTCACTGCCCTAAGCTGGATTCCAATTCATAATGGCCCTTCCCGACAGAGTGGTCCTGTCACTTTGGAATGGTTATGCCACCATGGATCCTATGACGTGGGGAATGGATGTGAATACAAGATCAGCAACTATTGATACTCTTCCAGAAATCTTTCCCAATCCAAACACTGAGGTGTGGAGAAAAAAACTTCTGTCCACAGATATTAAAAAAGTGGAATCTCCTTTCCTCTAGTTCTTCCCTGCTTCCTCCCACCCACTATCATGATCAGAACTTTACCTTACAGATCCAGCTGGACCAGGGGATGTACACTAGAGCCAGAAACATGGGGAATTTAGGACAGATGAGCCCTTCAGGACCAGGGGTGAGAGTGTGACACCGGGAGGGTGGAGGGAAGGTGGGGTAGAAAGGGGGCATCGATTGCAGGGATCTACATACAACATCCTCCCTGGGGTACGGACAACAGGGAAGTGGGTGGAGGGACACATTGGACAGTGTACAGTATGACAAAATAATGATAATTTGTAAATTATTAAGGGTTCATGAGGGAGGGGAAATATGGGGAGCTGATACCAAGGACCGAAGTAGAAGGAGGATGTTTTAAGAATGATGTTGGCAACAAATGTACAAATGTGGTCTGCATGTAATTGATGTATGTATTGATTGTGATAAAAGTTGTATGAGCCCCGAATAAAATGATTTTTTTTAAAAGTTGAATCTCGGGGCTGAGCCCCGGTGGCATAGTGGTTGTGCGCGGGACTGCGGCCCACGAGGACGGAGGTTCAATTCCAGCAGTGGGGCTGGGCCTCCTACTCCCACCGCCGGAGAGCAGTGATGCCCAAAAACAAAACAAAACAAAACAAAACAAAAAAAGTTGAATCTCAGGCTGAGCCCCAATGGCGTAAGTGGTTGAGTGTAGGACTGCAGCCTGAGGGCTTGGCGGTTCAAATCTAGCGGTGGCTCTCAGGAGCGGCACTGGGTAGCGCCCATGACCACCAGAGGCAGTGATGCCCCCCAAAATAAAAACAAAACAAAAAGTTGAATCTCCTTGGCCCAAGGTCCTACAGGGGCAATGATGGAGAAACTGGGTCAGGATTGTACCTTGTCTGACACCAAAGAAAAACACTACGGGAGTGCAGCAGGGGGAGCAGAGCACAGAGTTCCCAAAGGAGTGCCAAGGATATACTTTGGGGTCAGGGTATGGCATCCCATCATACGCAACCGGGGCACACTCCTGGAGGTCAAAAACAGACCCTGCACTATTTACAGGTTTTTCTTCTGCTATTATTATTTTATTATTTATTTATTTATATATTTTGCTAGACATTGGTTTTTTTATTGTTGTTATTGTCATCATTTTGTTTTCTTTGGTCGCTCCATCTTACAATATCTTTGTTTTTTTGTACATATTATGATCTCTACAAGTTTATCTAGATAAGATAGGCTGGATGAACAGTCTGGAGGAGAAAACCATAGGACTGATTGTTCTGGGGGACATGGGAGATGGAGAGGTGGGGAAAAGAAGGTGGTGTTGACCAACCCATCGATAAGGGAACAATAAGTGATTCAAAACCAGTGACAGGGTGGGTGTGAGAGGCCTGATAGGGATTGATCAAGAGTAATATAGCATGATAGTGGGACAAAAGAAAAATAAAAGGAAATAGAGGAAAGAACTGGGAGGCAAAGGGCATTTATAGAAGTCTAAATACAGGCATGTACATAGTAAATATATTTATATATGATGAGGGGGAGGAAAGAGAACTAAAAACTATCATTATAAATATAGGGTTAGTATTAAGATAGCAGATGGACTTTGAGCCTCCACTCAAGTACTTCCTCAATGCAAGAATATTTTGTTCTATTAAATTGTCATTCTAGGGCTGCCCCGATGGCGTAGTGGTTGTGCACCAGACTGCAACCGACTGGGTTGGAGGTTCAAATCCAGCAGCGAGACTGGGCCTCCAACTCCCACCACCAGAGAGCAGTGATGCCTAAAATAAGGAAATTTTTTTAAATTGTCATTCCATGATGCTCACTTCCCAGCTGATCACTGAAGACAAATGGGTGCATAAGCAAATGTGGTGAAGAAAGCTGATGGTGTCTGGCTATCAAATGGTATAGCATCTGGGGTCTTAAAGGCTTGAAAGTAAACAAGCAGCCATCTAACCCAGAAGAAACAAAACACACATGGAAGAAGCACACCAGCCTGTGTGACCATGAGGTGTCAAAGGGATCAGTTATCAGGCATCAAAGAACAAAAAGTCATATCATTGCATGCCCACCTTCCTGATATGATTGCTGAAGACAAATGTGTGCATAAGCAAATGTGGTGAAGAAAGCTGATAGTGCCCAGCTATCAAACTGTATCGCGTCTGGGGTCCTAAAGGCTTGAGGATAAGCAAGTGGCCATCTAGCTCAGAAGCAACAGAACCCCCATGGAAGAAGCACACCAGTCTGTGACCATGAGGTCTAGCAGGAATCAGGTATCAGGCATCAAAGAACTAAAAATTATATCATTAGAAATGAGGGGGAGTACAGATTGGGTACCCAAAGCTCATCTGTAGGTGAAGCGACATCCCCTTACAGAATAGTTGCAGGGAAGAGATGAGTCAGTCAAGGTACAGGGTAGCAACTATGAAAAATGCAAATTTCCTCTCCACACCCCTCATCATGATCCCCATTCTGCCTTACAAATCTGGCTAGATCAGAGGATGTATACTGGTACAGATAGGAACCGAAAACATGGGAAATTCAGGAAAGATGATTCCTTCAGGACCAATGGTGAGAGTGGTGATACCAGGAGGGTGAAGGCAAAGTGGAATAGAAAAGGGGAACTGATTACAAGGATCTACATATAACCTCCTCCTTGGGGTGCGGACAACAGGGAACTGGGTAAAGGGAGACCTCAGACATTGTACAATATGACAAAAAATAATAATTTATAAATTATCAAGGGTTCATGAGGAATTGGGGAGCAGGGAGGGAGGGAGGAAAATACAAGGAGCTAATACCAAGGGCTTAAGAAGAAAGAAAATGTTTTGAGAACGATGGTGGCAACAAATGTACAGATGTGCTTTGCATACAATAGATGTATGTATTGCTTGTGATAAGAGTTGTATGAGTCCCCAAGAAAATGATTTTAAAAAAAAAAGGCTGAATCACTAAATACCATCTCATTAGGAAGCCTGGTGGCATTGCGTTTGCAGCCTGAATTGCTAACTGAAAGGTCAACAGTTCAAAATCACCGTTGATCCGCAGAAACACAAGGTTTCCCACTCTCGTAGGGTTTCAGTCTTGGAAACATGAAGGCTGTTCTGCTGTGCTGTGGTGGTCATGTACCTATGCAAATTCCTTATTGAGATGTAGGGGTGGAGTCTAGCCTATTAGTCTGGAAATTGCCATTGAGTAGCCAACGAGGCTTCTGTGTGGGCATGGCTTTCTCCTGCGAATTCTGGGAAGTCTCACAATAATTCCCTCATGGAGATGAGAGACCATTTTTCCCAGTTGTTGGGAGTCGCTCAACTGACAAGACAAGATGGCAGTATCCAAAGAACTGAAGGAGCCGGAGGAGAAGCCACACAGCCTTACCCTGATGGAACCAGACCTCTGAAGCTGGAAAAGCCACATCACCAATGGATACTGCCGATGGGCCCTGAGCCATGGAAATGAGGAGCCATGATGGGACCCCTGCCAGCACCCACTGGCCTGTGACTTCATGAGTTGGAAGAAGACTTTATAGACTGATTTCAGACATATGGGCTAATATTGGACTTATGGCTTTGAACTGGACTGAGTTGGGATGCTTTCTCAATGTTCCATTCCTCTTGTTTATAAACCTTACTCTTATCTCCATATTCGTGTCGATGAGTTTATTTCTCTAGTCTACCTGGACTAACACACGTGCCTTGTAGGGTCATGAGCATGGACGCATAACAGTGAGTTTGGTCTGAGTCTTGGAGGAACCCTCTCATTGAGCTAGATGCAGAGAGATCAATTGTGAACTAGGAATCTGGCTACAAACAACAGAAACCAAGTTAGGTGAACTCAAGGGGAATGAATAAAGATTTTGTTAAAGAAAAAAAAACAACTAACTAAAAGAAGGCTGAGCCCTGGTGGTGTAGTGGTTGTGCGCGGGACTGCGGCCCACTGGGATGGAGGTTCAATTTCAGCTCCACGGAGCAAAGGCTGGGTCTCCTACTCCCACCACCAGAGGGCAGTGATGCCTAAAAAAAAAAACGAATAAAGATTTTGTGAAAGATAAGTCTAAAGACAATACTAAGAAAAGACCATTGGCAATCTGAACAACCAACTAGCGCAAGGTATTGGGAAAAATATAAATCAGGGTATTTCTAGAGCTATAAGTCATAGAAGTAAATAGAAGTCCCTTTAAGAAGCTCCCAACAAAACAAAGCAGCATTAAATTTTTGTTGTTGTTGTTGTTGTTTTTGGTCATCCTGTCTCCCACTAAGAGTCTTCTTGAAGACAAAATCTGATTGGTCTTGTTGAGAGAGATGCCATCCCTTTGACTAGGGAAGGAGCCCGGTACCATAGTGGTTAAGAGCATGGCTACTAACCAAATGATTGACTATTCAAATCTACTAGCCACTCAGAGGGAAAACTAGAGAAATAAACTCATAGCCACTCAGAGGGAAAACGACGTGGCAGACTGCTTCCCCAACGATGAACAGCTTTGGAAACCCTAGGGGCCAGATGAAATTGACTCTCCAGCAAAGAGTTGTCTAGGGAAGGGCAGAGATCTTGGATTGACAGCTTTCCCAAGCCAGTATTCAGTGAGGGAGGAGGAGGCCTTCTCTGGAAGAAGGCGATAGAATGCTAACTGAGAAAAACAACAGATGTTCTCTGCATTCCACCCATGGGTTGCCCAGCAACATCCTCCCACTTTTTCTCCTACCATATACGATTTTTTAAAATGCCTCTGCCTAACATAATGTAGCTATCTCACATGCCAACAAAAATACATTCAATTCCTTCCAACAAGAGTCCAACTAGAGTAGCCATTCCATCCCTGGTTCTGTGATTAACCTTTCTCCATATTTTTTGATGGAGGTGCACAATAACACATTTGGTTTTCACCAACCCACAGTCTATACCATTCTGGGGAAAGGGGGACGAGGAAAGGGAAGAGAAATGTCGCTACTTTGTATTTTTATCTGATTTTTGATATTACCATGTATAAGTTATATCTTAGTAAGAATTTCCCCCCTTGAATAGTGCCACAGAGGACAACACTGAACCTGCAAGTTGGGGGAGGGGCTAGTCTGCCAGACCCATAGAGAAGCAAACCAAGAAGGAAAAAGAGAGAGCAAGGGCTGAGACCCCAGAGTGGCGCACCAAGCCCTGAGGATGACGCCCTTGCATGGAGCTGCTAAGGCACAGAGAGGGCTGTAGGGCCAGCAATAGTTCGAGGCATGAAGTGCCCTCTCTGGAGCATATCAAGACAGAGGACAGTACTGGGGAAACATGACTGGGAGTGAGGTCAGTCTGACCTCCTCAACAGTTGCATGAACCAAGAAGGGAGCATAACAGATCAGCAAGGGAGGAAAGCCAAGCCACAACCTCCCCTCCGCCTCCTCCCCAGGAAGTTCCAAAGTAGACTTCAGGCTAGGAGGGGCAGTTCCCAGAACCCCCCAGGACCAATGGGGAGATAGTCATCAAGGTCAACGGACAGACCTGGAATTATGCGTGCTTTCTTGGGTGGGTGGGGTTGGGGTTGCTAGTTTTTTTTTCTTTTTCTTTTTTCTTCTCTTCAATCTTTTGTTTTCTGTTTGGTTTGTCTCTGTTATTGTTGTTTTGAAGCAAGCCGAGGAGAAAGCCGGGGACTGAAGGTCCCAGAAGGAATTCAGGAAAGGAGGAGACAGGGGCGAGGAGTGGTGAGCATAGACAGTGGATGGCATAGACAGGGGAGCAACTAGGAAATTAAAAGCAGCAATAAGGAGGACACAGAGATCCCAGTGCGTTGGAGCAACAGCACTCTAGCTGAGAGGAATTACTGAGAGGCAGAAGAAGGGTGAGTATGATGGTGGGCCAGGAGGAAAGTAAGAGGAAACAGGAAAGATCTAGGAAGCAAAACTATGCATAGAAGTATATACATAGGAGTACACTTATGTAAATATATTAACTCATAAAAATAGAGGTATCGGCTTATGTGCATATACTTATATGTTAATGCATTGAAGAAGTTGGATGGACTTTTAGCCTCTGCTCAAGCTCTCATTCAACATAAGAACGCTTTGTTCTAACAACCTGGCGTTCTGTGATGCCCACCCTCTGGACATGATCGCTGAAGACAAAATGGGTGAGTATGTGCAAGTGTGGTAAAGAAAGCTGATGACTGATGGTGCCCGGATATCAACAGATATAGCATCTGGTTTCTTAAAGGCTTGAAGTTCATGAGGTGTCGACAGAATCAAGTAACAAGCACCAGAAGACCGCAAACAACAACAACAACAACAACAACAACAACAACAAAAACATACTGTTGAGAACCAGGGGTTCTGGAACTGAGTCCCCAAATCCACCTGTAGACAATAGGTCATGCCCTCACAGCAGGGTCACAAGGAAGGGATGACTCAAACAGGGTGCAATAATGCACCAATGAAACACACACTATCTCTCTGGTTCTGGGAGGCTTCCTCATCCCTCCATTCTCATGACCCAGTCCTGCCTTTCAGTTCTGGCTAGACCAGAGCAAGTACACAGGTCCAGAGAAGCGCTCACAACCCACAGAATCCAGGTCAGATAAACCCCTCAGGAATAGACATGAGAGTAGTGATACCAGGAAGATTGGGGGAAGAGGGAAGGAAGGGGGAACTGATTGTCATGATTGATGCATGTCTTCCCCCAAGGGGATGAGCAACAGAAACATGAGTGAAGGACGATAATAATTTATAATTTAGCAAGGGATTATTAGTGGGGGAGGGGCAGGGAGGGGGAAAAGAGGATCTGATACCAAGGGTTCAAAAAGAAAGTATGCATGTGTTTAGAAAATGATTATGGCAACATATGTACAAATATACTTGTTACAACTGATGTATGGAAAGGTGAAAGAGCTGTGAGAGTCCCCAATAAAATGATTTTATTATAAAATGATTTTATTATAAAATGATTTTATTTTTGTTTGGTTTTATTTTGGGTTTTTTTTTGGGGGGGGGGAGGGCATCACTGCCTCTGGTGGTTGTAGGTACTACCCAGCGCTGCTCCTGAGAGCCACCACTGGATTTGAACCGCCAAGCCCGTGGGCCACAGTCCCGCACTCAACCACTTACGTCACCAGGGCTCAGCCCCCCAATAAAATGATTTTAAATAAAAGAGTAAAACCTCTATTACACGGCACACATGAAAACACAGGTCGAGTCTATAATCCTCACTTATGGAATTGATTGTAGTCTTTGTGTTATGATTGTTCCTCTACCCAATCTATATGCTTTTGCCATTGGCTGGCACCTATTGGTTTAGTGCTTTGCCAGGTGGGCTGTCGTAGGTAGCCTTCAAGGTAGCACCTGGAGATTCTCACCTCTTACTGTTCGTGTCCTTTTATTAATTTGTTGTAGTTCCTTCCCACATTAAATAGATTCTAAAATATGTGAAGTTATTGGAGCTATAGCCTTTCTCCAGGGTGATCATAGCATCTGCTCTCATACTCACCATTCTCGTTCTCCATTCTCTCTTCCCTTGGAACCTTGACAATTCTTTCTTTTTTTCTTTTTTTTTTAGTTTTTTAGGCATCACTGCCCTCAGGTGGTGGGAGTAGGAGGCCCAGCCTTTGCTCCTGTGAGCTGGAATTGAACCTCCATCCCAGTGGGCTGCAGTCCCGCGCACAACCACTACGCCACCAGGGCTCAGCCCGACAATTCTTTCTTTTGACAAGTTTAGCTACACATTTCTTTAAACTTTAGCCAACATGTCAAGTGCTTATAGATACAAATGTTTTCAAGCTCTCTTGTTTGCCTGATAGCTGAACTTGAAAGTCCTGTTTCCACTCTTCCATAGTCCAACTAGACTCTAGTCATCATGAAGACCTAGAAGATGTCTTGTTCATAATTGTATTCCTACAATCTAACACTGTGCCTGGGACTAATTGCATATTTATTGAATGCGTGAGTAAATGAATTAATGAATTACAAGGTACACAGAAGGCTTTTCCCCATTCAACATGTTTGTTTGGTCAGAATGGTCTGATACCTATAACTAAATTTTGTGACTTGCCTTTTAGATGTCATTGTTTGTTCTGTAGGCAGGATGATCCTTTGGGTGTTATGTCATTCCTTTTGCTCTTATAGCCTTGTCAACTGCCAAAGGAAGTGAATTTGATTATGTTGACCTCATTTTAGCACTGACAGGACATGGTTGTCTCTTTGTCAGGGTAAAAGAAACATGCAATTTATTTGTGCAAACATAGTATTTGCTTGGTGCTTATAAAACGCATCACCTGATGGATGGCAATTTAGTGAGCAGCTTGACCATTTGCATTGTACACAATAAGAAGCCATGGACTATGTAAAGGACTCCTTGGGTGTCACAGATGGTTCAACCCTGAGCTAATCACGGTAAGGCTGGAAATTTGAACCTACCGAGAGACCCCCTCAGAAAAGAGACCTGGAGATCTGGTTCTGAAAGGTCACAGCCTGGAAAGTCCCATGGAGTGCTTTGCTTCTCTGCACACGTGGGAGCCCTCAGAATGGAGAGCAACTCTGTTAACAATGGATTCTGCTGTGCGGTGTAAGCTGGTCCATTTCATGATCAAGAGAGAACTCTAGATTCTGTCCTCTGTCCACTTTCCTCACTCCTATCATTTCATTTAGCGGTTTGCCAAGGAAGGAGCTGTGAACCTACCCTTTCCTCCCAATCCTTAGCCCCCACTCCCATCCAATTTATTAGCAAGTCTTGAAGGCTGTCTTTTCTAAAGATAGGCAAAATCTGACTTCACAGAAATTCTGCCTCCCACCTCATCGTCCCTTGCATTCCTCCTATTCATTCGCTGGCTTTCACTCCTGTCTTCACTCCACCCACCAAAGCGAATGTTCCAAAACAGGAACCGGATGGAATAGATTTAAAGGCAGTGGGAAAACATCGCCTCCGATGTCATCCCCGGCTGTGTTACAAGAAGCCAGAGGCCATCTCATAAACATGGCGTGGTGCTTCATCCCTAGCAAAAAAAAAAAAACCAGAAACAAAAAAACAAAGAAAGTGGCTTGCTATTTTGGGAAGTTATAAATAGCAAAAGCTTGGCCTACTCATCTTGGCTCTTCTCCATCCTTCATGGTGCACAGCAAATACCCTCTGAAAATCAGTCTGAGCACGCCGGGAAAATAGCCATAACAACCCAGACGGGTTCCTGTTGTTCTTGCATCTCATTACAAAGCTGCCCTTTTGTGACCTGGTGAAAGACTGCTTCCTATTTTGACTCAGGCTTGCTGCCCTGATGTTATGCCATCCACTCAGAGGGTGGGTTTGAGTTCCTATCTGCGCTGTCCCAGAAGGACCGCTGCCCAGTAACATGGCAGGCTGACGAAGGTTTTCTCAGTCTCGGGAGGACACAGAGGCTTCTTTACTAGGAAGTTGGTGATGCTGAAGATTCAGAAACCCTCTATTGCAGGAACCCCGTCTCTCTCCAATGCTCCGTGTTGTATTCCTACATTTGCTTTCCTGCTCCCTTTAAAAAGGTTCCTAGAGGCTGAGCCCCGGTGGCGTAGTGGTTATGTGTGGGACTGCGGCCCACTGGGTTGGAGGTTCAATTCCAGCTCCCAGGAGCAAAGGCTGGGCCTCCTACTCCCACCACCTGAGGGCAGTGATGCCTACAAAAAAAAATAAATAAAAAGTAAAAAAATAAAAAGGTTCCTAATTCATTTGCAGCCCACTTTTTAGGCCCCCCTAAAAAGTGGCTTGGGAACTTCAGGCTTTGGGAACTTCAGTGATGCAGTGATTAAGTGCTTCATGGCTAACTGAAAGGTCAAAGGTTCAGAGTGCACAACGGGAGAGAGATGGGCAGTCTGCTTCTGTAAGATGACACAGATTGTTGTTGTTAGGTACATTGAGTCTGAGTCTGGTCTAACCCATAATGCCACGATACACAACCGAACAAAACACTGCCCAGTTCTGCACCCTCCTCACCAGGTCCTTCTGCTGGAGCCCAGTGTGACAGCCACAGTGTCAGGCCAGATCCTTGTCGCTGCCCCTCCACTTTACTCAACACCATGTCCTTTTCCAGGGCTGGTCTCTCCAGACAACGTGTCCAAAGGATGTCAGATGAACTCACCTGAGGCTGTCACTGCTCTAAGATGTCTTCTGTCCCAGCCACTCCCGAGTCACCAGGGTTTTGTCTTTTCAGAAAGGACCTTGTGTCAGTCCGGATAGGCTGGAGGAACAAATTTCAAAGACACGCATATGGATATAAAGAAAAGGGTTTAGGGCCGAACTCCGGTGGTGTATTGGTTGTGTGCAGAACTGTGGCCCACTGGGATGGAGGTTCGATTCCAGCTCCACGGAGCAAAGGCTGGGCCTCCTACTCCCACCACCTGAGGGCAGTGATGCCTCCCCCCCCCAAAAAAAAGAGTTTATATACAAGAGGAATGTGACACTAAGAAGGCATCCCAATCCAGTCCAGTGCAAATTCATAAGTCCAATATTAACCCATATGCCCGAAATCAGTCTACAAAGTCTCCTTCCGACTCATGAAGTCACAGGTCAGTAGGTGCAGAGTCCCGCCGCTGGCAAGGGTCTCCCCATGGCTCCTCGCTTCCAGAGCTCAGGGTCCATCAACAGCATGCCGCTCCAGCTTCAGAGGTCTGGCTCCATCAGGGCAAAGCCGTGTGGTCTCTCCGCCGGCTCCTTCAGCTTCTCGGATGCTACCATCTTGTCTTTTCCGTGATTCATCGCCTCTGAGACTAACTCCCAACCACGGGGGAAGATAGCTTTACATCTTCATGAGGGAAATATTGCGAAGTTTCCCAAGTCTCAGGAGAAAGCCATGCCCACACAGAGGCCTCATTGGCTATTCAATGGCTATCTCCAGATTAACAGGCTAGACTCCACCCCTACATTTCAATCACAAAATTAACATAAGCACATGACTGCCACAGTGCTATTGGAAACGATGTTCCCAAATATCTTGATTACGAAACTGTAGGTCAGCTTGATCACATCTTTCCACAGACTAGAGGGAGAGCCAACTTGCACTCAGTACTTCTATTTGGTCCCCAGAGATGTGTAGGACGCATGCATGTGAACGTCACAGAACACAGGAGGTTCTCTGACTTCTTGAATCAGGAGACCCTTTGCTTCGATCTGAGCCCCAAACCATGGAGCGTTACAATGCTCTGGATGTAAGCTGAGCTAACTCTTTTAGCTTGAAGGAGTCAACCCACACCATGCCACTTGCCCAGTGTTGGACCCTCCCGACGTGGGGCTCTTCTGCAGCCTCTGCACCATGGCTCATTATTTCGAAAGCAAGACTTGGTGTCCTATCTCTTTTTTGTTTAATAAATCACTTCGTTGGAAGCTATTATAGCTTTAACAACAACCTTTTTCTAATTAAAAAATTTTAACCATTTTATTGGGAGCTGTTACAGGTATCATAACATTCCTTAATTCCATCAAGCAGCATTGTACAAGTGCTACCACGGTCAGATTCAAAACATTTTCTTTCTTCTTGAACTCCTGATATCAGCTTGTGGCGGTCATGTACTTAGGTTAATTTCATGATTGAGACGTAGGGGTGGTGTCTAGCCTGTTAATCTGGAGATAGCCAATGAGTAGCCAATGAGGCCTCTGTGTGGGCATGGCTTTCTCCAAAGATTTCTAGGTGTTCTCACGGTATTTCCCAATTAGAGAAGGGAGACTGGACTGAGTCTCTGAGACAAGACGAGATGACAGCATGCTGATTGATCCTGATTCCTGGAGAATGGAGGAGCCGGGAGAAAGTCCCAGGGACTTGCCCTGATAGAACCAGAGCTCTGGGGTCAGAGAAGCCACAGAGAGACCCCTGATAGCTCTAAGATGCTCCCACCACTAATGGATACTGCTGATGGACCCTGAGCCCTGGAAATGAGGAGCCATGGGGAGACCCTTGCCAGCACCGGGACTCCTCTACTGCACGTGCTTCATGAGTTGGAAGAAGACTTTATAGACTGGTTTAGGACATATGGGCTATTATTGGACTTAGGACTTTGGACTGGACTGTGTTGGGATGCTTTCTCAATGTTCCATTCCTCTTGTATATATAAACCTTTCACTTATATCCATATGTGTGTCTATATATTTGTTTCTCTAGTCTACCCCGACTAACACACAGCTTCCCCCCACCCCACCCCTGCCCCCCAACCTCCAGGAGCCCTTATTTAATTTATTTATTTATTTGCCTCATCTTACAACCATCCAATATATCCATTTACATACAATTCTGCTATTTGCTTCCCTTGAGTAGGGTAATACAGTCATCAGTGGGAATGAGATAATTTTCATAAAGCATGTATGAAAAATGGATGATTTCATTATTGGGAAACTGTAATTTCTTAAAGATCAAGCTAATAAAAGATCAATATAGTCCTGAATAAACTAGCTGTGCTGAATATTCCACATTTCCAAGCTATGTGGAGACAAACAGGACATCTCAACTTGGGGCTATAAAGTCACACTGTGTCTAACTTTACCTAATAGCTCATGTCTCCCTCCTATTATGAAATATTATATTGTCCAAAGAGTTTATTGACAATTTTCATGGGCAATTCTTTTTTTTTTTTGTTTATTTGCTTTTTGGGGGGGCATCACTGCCTCTGGTGGTCGTGGGTGCTACCCAGTGCTGCTCCTGAGAGCCGCCGCTGGATTTGAACCGCCAAGCCTGCGGGTCACAGTCCCGCACTCAACCACTTACACCACTAGGGCTCAGGCCCTTATAGGCAATTCTTACACACACACACACACACACACACACACACATGTCCTTATACCTGTGTCACAAACCAAAGCATCACAAAGAGGATGGATGCTATTAAACTTAAGATTCTACTTCACCTTGCTTAGATATCCAGATATGAGAAGAGTGAAATTTCTTGCTGCAATAAAGAAAGACAGGTATGAAGTATGGAGGGAACTCTCTAGAGAAAAAGCAAAAACTAAGAGGCTAGGGAAGGAAGCTAATAATATTCTGTAATATTGGGCATAAGGGGAGTTTAGCTCCAGAATGCATGATAACGGAAAGGATCTTAAAATCAGAGGTGCCCCTTACGCAAAGTTTAAGTGTATCACCTCAGTGTAAACTCTTCATTTTCTCTCCCTTTGTCCTTAGTCTAATAATATCACTGACATCCAGTCGATTCTGGCTCATTGTCACTATGTAGGCCAGAGTGGAACTGCCTGATAAGGTTTCCAAGACTGCATTCCTTTTTCTTTTTTTGCCCCAATGATTTTATTGGGGGCTCTTTTAGCTCTTAGAACATTCAATACATCATTTGTATCAAGCATATTTGTACACATGTTGCCATATTCATTTCCAAATATTTTCTACTTGAGCCCTTGGTATAAGCTCCTCTTTCTGCCTTTTTTTAAAAAAAAATAAATCATTTTATTGGTGGCTCATACAACTCCCATCACGATCCACACATACATCTATTGTATGCAGGTCATGTTTGCACACTTGTTGCCATCATCGCTCTCAAAATATCCTCCCTCCACTTAGGCCCCCAGTATCAGCTCCCCATATTTCTCTCCACTCCCCCTCTTCCCCCATGAACCCTAATAATTTACAAGTTGTTATTACTTTTTCATATCATACATTGTCCAATGTGTCCCTCACTTCCCTGTTGTCCATACCCCAGAGAGGAGGTTATAGGTAGACCCTGAAATTGGTTCCCCCTTTCTATTCCACCACCCCTCCACCCTCCCGGTATCACCACTCCACCCCTGGTCCTGAGGGATCATCTGTCCTGAACTCCCCATGTTTCTGGCTCCAGTGTACATCCCCGGGTCTAGCTGGATTTGTCAGGTAGAATTGGGATCATGATAGTGGGTGGGAAGAAGCATTTGAAAACTAGAGGAAAGTTGTACATTTCATCGCTACCACACTGCACCCTGAATGGCTCATCTCTTCCCTGCAACCCCACGGTAAGAGGATGTCGCTTCACCTATGGCTGGGCTTTGGGCCCCCAATCTGTACTCCCCCTCGTTTACAATGACACGATTTTTAGCTCCTTGATGCCTGACACCGGATCCCTTGGACCCCTCGTACCGGGGGCTCTTATCACAATCCATAAGTGTATCCATTGTATCAAGTACATTTGCTCATATATTGCCAACATCATTTTCAAAACATTTACTTGAGCTCTTGATATTAGCGCCTCATTTTGCCCTCCCTCTGCCCCTCTCTCACTCATGAACCCTTGATAATTCATAAATTGTTACTTTTTCTGGGTCTTACACTGAACACTGTCTCCCTTCGCCCATTTTTCTGTTACCCGTCCCCCAGGGAGGAAGTTATATGTAGATCCTTTAAACCGGTGCTCCCTTTCTACCCAACATTCCCTCCACCCTCCTGGTATCGACACTCTCCCCACTGGTCCTGAAGGGATCATCTGTCTTGGATTCCCTGTGTTGCAAGTTCTTATCTGTACCAATTTACCTGCTCTGGTCTAGCTGGATTTGTAAGGTAGAATTGGGGTCATGAAGGGGGGAGGGTGAAAGGGAGAAGGAAGCATTAAAACACTAGAGGAAAGTTGTATGTTTCATCATTACTGTACTGCACCTTGACTGATTCGTCTCTTCCTTGTGGCCCTTCTGTAAGGAGATGTCCAGTTGTCTACAGATGGGCTTTGGGTCTCCACTCCGCACTCCCCCTCATTCACATTGATATGATTTTTTGTTCTAGGTCTTCGATGCCTGATACCTGATCCCATCAACACCTCATGATCACATAGGCTGGTGTGCTTCCTCCATGTGGACTTTGTTGCTTCTCAGCAATATGGCCGCTTGTTTATCTTCCAGCTTTTAAGATACAAGGCACTGTATCTTTTGATAGCTGGGCACCATCAGCTTTCTTCACCATATTTGCTTATGCACCCATTTTGTCTTCAGCGGTCATGTTGGGAAAGGTGAGCATCCCAGAGTGCCAGGTTATTAGAACAAAGTGTTCTTGTGTTGAGGGAGGACTTGAGTGGAGGCTTAATAAGATTGCATTCTTGACAAGAGCATAGATTTTTTTTCCTGAGGTGGGTGGAACTGTTGACTTTATGGTTCACAGCTGAGTTCTTTTTTTTTCGGGGGGGGGGGGGAATCACTGCTGTCCAGTGGTGGGAGTAGGAGGCCCAGCCCCACGGCTGGAATTGAACCTCCGTCCCAGTGGGCCGCAGTCCCGCGCACAACTACTACGCCACCGGGGCTCAACCCCCACAGTTGAGTTCTTAACCACTGAATCACTGGGATTCCTTCTAATAATATCTACTACCATGTGAATCTACCACTCATTTTTAATTTTGCTGGACTACGGTGGCTTGAGTATTGCCGTGATGCCAGAAGCGATGCCACCAGTGTTTCAAACACCACCAGGGTGAACAGGCTTCGGCAAAGCTTCCAGACTAAGAACAGACTAGGAGATAAGAGGAGGCAGTTCACTTCAGAACCACTGACCCCTGGAAATGTTATGAACCGCAGCGGAACGTTGCTTGCTAAAGTGCCGGAAGATGAGTCCCTCAGGCTGGAAGACCCTGAAAATACCACTAAGGCCAGAGCTGCCTCCTCAAAACCGAGCTGGTGTTAATGATGTGGACGGAGCAAAGCTTCCGGGACTTTCCTTTGCTGGTGGGGTGTGACTCAAGATGAGAAGAACCAGCTGCACACATTCATGAACAATCAAAGCAAGAAATGTGTGGAGTGTGAACCTAGGAAAAGTGGAATCCTCAAAAATGAAGGGGAATGCATAAAGATCTACATCCTAACCATTAGTGTTCTGGGAAGGACTGGACTTGGTCATTTGAATTAGACAGTCATGTGGTTTTCTATGCTTTGCAACGATAAATTTAAAAGCAATGGCTTCACATTTACCTTTAAAAATAATAATAATAATACAAGATAATAACTCAAGATCTTCCTTGAAGAGCAGTGCTACCTGTGAATAGGATGATATTTATACATCTACAAGGTAGTTCGTTTAGAAAAACTGTTCTTCAAATTTATGCACCAACCACGAAAGCCAGTAATATAGAAATTGAAGAATTCTACCAACTTCTTTATTCTGAGAACAGCTCTGGTAGGGTGGTGGAGTAGGTGCTGTTAATCACAAGATTGGCAGTTCAAACCCACTAGTCTCTTCTCAAAAGAAATATGAGACTTTCTGTTCCCATAAAGCTATGCAGAACAGCTCCTAGTCAGAAATGACTTGATGGCAATGAGTTTCTCTTTTGGGGTTTTTCACCAGTCTGAAGTTGATCAAACATTCAATCAAGATGCATTGATAATCACTGGTCTATACTGGTGACTGGAATGTGAAAGTTAGAGATAGAGAGGAAGGCTCAGAACTTGGGAAAATATGACCTTGATGATGGAAATTAAGCTAGAGATCACATGGTAACATTTTGAAAAACCAGAAACTTCATTAAAATGTAAATATCCAGCAACATAAATGACAATTATACATCTGAACTTCACCAGATGGAATACACAGGATTCAATTTGAGTACATCTGGGGAAAGAGACAAGGAAGAAGCTTAATATTGGCAGCCTAAGCAAGGTCAGAGCTTAGGAACAGACTACCAATTACTCATATTTTCAGGTCAAAGCTGAAGAAAATTAAAGCAAGTCCACAAAACCCAAAATATGACCTTGAGTATATTCCACTTGAATATGGAGGCAATCTGAAGACCAGATTTGACCATAGGAAGCATGATAAT